>LQRL01125914.1:2496-16176 GCA_001703475.1 Hydroides elegans
GTGTGCTTTGAGAATCATATTTCATTTATCTATCATGTTGACGAGAAGGAAAAAATTGCTTTACTCTTATGTCTGAGAAGAAAACGAAAACTAGCTCAACAAATTGAAAGTATAAAAAAAAACCGAAAAAACGATGGTGGATTCACCCTCTCTTTCAAGAAAGGGCTATTTCTGGATGTTACAACGTAATGTTCAAATATTTGGAGAAGGACGAAACAAAATTCATTGAATTTTTCAGGTAAATTCTTTTTATTCAAACAATGAACCAATCAACAAATTATCAACAAAACTATGGTTAGATCATTTCATAAACTGTAAGCAGCAAGATATGTTCACTACATTAGATTTTAAAAAGAAAACATATATTCACCAGATATTCCATTGATTTCCATTTTCTGGCTTATATTCTCATAAAGGTTGTTTAACAGAGGCCGGTTATGGTAGTCGTTATTTTCACTATCATACAAGCAAAGATGATGTCTTATTAAATTTATTAATCTTTCCGTTTCATCCTGCGAAAAACGATGTGGATGTTTTATTTTTCACATTTTATATATCTTGTTCCATCTGCATAATATACATCGAATCCATAGAATGATACTTGAAATAGATTCCAAGTATAGAGATCTATTGACAGATAACACATGTTTGGAAAAGGGTGTTTAATGTACTTGGCCTGATAAATTCTAATTCAATAAACATAACATGTACATATTCAGTTCGGTACAAACAACGGCAAACACTTGGATAAAATATTGTTTTCAAACCAAAATAGCACCAAGATATGTTTTTTTAAAGCTGCTTTTTAGACGCAAGCAGTTTTTTTCCGCTAGAATAATCCTCTATCTTATACAAACATTGACGTGGGAAAACGCAGTGTAACCACTTTTGTAAAAAAAAAGCTGACGTGAAAAACAGCTGATGTTTTTCACGTCAGCTTTTTTACAAAGAACATATAAGAAAAAAAGAGGACTCTAACTGACGTGAAAAACAGCCAGATTCTTTCTGCTTCAGTGTAACCGCGGCCTTAGACATAATTAAGACTATACTCTTGTGATATAATGTGTACGTTAATGAAAAAAACCGTGTTATAATTCATTAGAATCATAAACTCAATTGACGGATTTTATATGTATATTCTATCTACAAGAAATAGTCTCTATACACATTCAATATATCGCAGATTAATAAAAAATGTATGACATATGTAACAATTGTTTATTCATTATTTGTGATACTATTCAAAGAAACTATATCCTTCAATATAGACACAGATGATCTGTGTAATTAACAGAATCAATCTCTTAAAAGAAACTTACATTAAGGTAAAGGACTTTTGGTGAGGGATCCAGCTGATACTATACGATACAAAACAATCTCTTCAGTGAGAATTCAAACAAGTTTATAAACATTTAGAATTGAATTACTTGATAATTTTGTTATCTTTTACTTTAAATTTAAAATAAAATGTGCCTCTGATCGGTCTGGAATTCGGGACCTCTCGATCCGCAGGCGAACACCTTAAGCACTACAACATCGAGTAATTGCGCAAATCGCGCTTTTAAAATACAATAAATAAATGTAGATTTATTAATTTTAATAAATGTTCAAATTTGGAATGAAAAATGCGATGATTCAGCAAAAATAAAATGTGAAGTAACGAAAAATCTTCTTTTTTTACATTACACGGATAACATTTCATGCAACAATTTCTCAGCAAGTAAAACATTGAGTATTATTGACTTGCTCTCGACCAATCAAAACGCGCGTAACAACCCCATCATATAATAAATATATATTCAATTTACTAATACTTTCTTAATCTTCGTAAATGACTAAGATACTTATTTACCACCTATATATGAACAAAGTCGAAATGTAAATTCATTTCATGGTTAAGGTTTCACCATTTAGAAAATTGCAGTGCACATTTATATCACACTTGTTCCGTTCACGGTAGTCATACATAACTACAAACACATAATACAGGACTTTGGTAAACATCATCTCATGCCAAAATATACCATATAATAAATATGTAGATTCTAGCGATATATCGGTTAAATGATTCAAAGTACATATTTTTACATCTTACTGTTTTGGCAATGTTTATTACCTAGGAAATAATCATACAAGTTAACTTTCTTGTATATTAAGAATATCACTTGCACAAAAAGTACATGGGTTTATCAATAGTATACTATGTTTTATAAGTTATGGGTGTTGATAACATTTAGATATATATCTATCTATATTCGTTGTCCTTCTCTTTATACAAGAAGCATTTGAAATAAAGAGATGATCAACAAACCATACACACATATTTTCAATAGAGCTCTAAAAGACATATTTTCATTTCGTTGTTTTTTTTCAAAAACATCAAGCGCGTTAACTGAAAATCATTTGCAATGCGCGCGATTATAGATGAACTTTCGGGATTAATTCCTATGTTTTTATACAAAACTTGCGATATGATTTTCGCGCATAAATGGAGTTGAAATCATTTCGCCCATGTATATAAACACTCGGACTGCGCTTGACAAGCTATTGAAATTAAGGCAAAAAACTGTAAGTTTCAAGCATAAAAATATATTAAAATGAATTTTACGCCGTTATCTATGGCATAGATAACATGATTTTACGTATTTGGCACACATTTAAGGTAGGAAGCATAAGCATGTCATTTTCATCAAGATGAAATAACTTTGAAATTTTTAACTTTCGTGCGAAATCAATTTGGAAAATGTTGTCTGAAATTTCGTGCGTGTATAGACCTATACGATCAGTCTCAGTCATATCTTTCGTAGCCAATCAAACTTTATCCCAATTCCCTTTGAAGACACTTTTAAAAGAAAGGTTAAAGCTACATAAAGGTGTTTTGTAATACTAAAGAGTATAAACAATTTCAAATACAAGCATGCGTATTGTTTGAAAATCTATTTCTTCCCTTAAAACTTAACAATTATATATACCAATATATGGTGACCATTAACTAGGCATAAAACTCGTAAATAGATTAAAGAACATGAAATGGTCAAAACTGATTATTTCAGGATAAAATATAAAGCTGTTTTACCAAAATATCTGAAATCTATGTATGCTATTAGACAAATTTTATGTTAAATTTGTAAAGTGTTTCAAAGCCTATTATTTCAGGGTATTTCCAGGACCATGATATATGTATAATGAACATTTTTTTAATATATATTATTTTATATAATTTGTTCTCTTTTTTCGAAAAAACGTTTGATGATCATTGATGACATGCTTATTAAACTTGCCAATACCAAATCATTTATAGAATAATTGGAACATTATCTAGAACATAATCATATTGAGCAACGTTAGAATCATATAAAAGCTGGTATCAGCAATGAAGCATATTATATCGACTTGGTTCATGACGCTTTTGAGATGTATTACGCATTCGAATTATTGCACAAGGCCCTCGCAAGGTTTACGCTCTTATGTTGATATTAATATTGTTTTGTTAAAACAAAATTGAGTATTATAATATAAATAATTAAACCATAAAGCATACCTAAATGTTTGTTAGAATGTTTGATATAAGTGATGACGGCATTACTAAAATATCTAGAAACGTAGATGTATACGAACATTTGTGGAATATAATCTCAAGAGAACTCATACTAGATAAATATCTCTTATTACGTTATTCTCTTCTAAATTAAAATACTTATTTATGAACCACATTAAAATTATATTTCCTATTATATTAACATTAATAAAATTTATTTGTAGCATGATCTGATACCACTTATCAATCTTTATCAACCTATATTAAATATTTAAAAACAAAAATAACAATTATAATGAAAATATATATATTGATAAAATAACCTTCATTGATATCTCTTTAAAGTAACATAATATATTTATAACACAATTGAATAGGATGGTCAAACATTGGTGTGTGCCTGTTTATCACATATGTGGACGTCTAGACTCGAAGTTGATAGTTGACGATCACACAATGCTTTTTACAGACAGGTCAGATGCAGGTAAATGAGTGCACTCTGACATCTGACAATGCTCTTCAGCAAAATTACTGTTATAGATAAGTGGTGCCAAAAGCTGAGCCTAAAAAAGAAACACTGGTTATATATAAATGTTTGTAAAACTGTAGTCTGCCTCAGTCATCCTTTTTCATACATTGAAGCATACGATATTGTGTTGAAACAAACTCACAAAGTTATGAATGCTTTATTATTAATCGCCGCGGTGTATGTAACTGCTATAAACGCCAATACGCCATACAGATACGACGATGATGACAAATACGAGCTAGATTCTGGTAAAGAATATACCAAAGGGAACGAGTACAAGTTTGAAACAAAAGACAAATCGACCGGATATAAAGATGATGATTACAACATCAAAACGACATATAGTTCTGTCAAGGAATATGATAAAGAGAGGGATTATGGATACGAAATTCGCGATAAATCATACAAACCTTACGACGTTCGCAGAGACAACTACAAAAAGGATTACGCATATGGCCAAGATGTAGCTTATAGCAAACAACGTATCTACCACGGTAAATACAACGGCGTATGTGACAACGATGGTTTCTACTACCGCAACTCCAACAGCTTTGTCATCTGTTCAAACAACAACAACGCCTATGTACAGCCATGTGCTCCGGGAAGTCGCAACTCAGGCATTGACAGATACAACTATGGAGGCAACTACTCATATCGCGATTTCTGTGATGTCAATCTCGTTGACCATGGTTATGGAAGTCGGTTCGAGAAGTATCCATGGGGTGGAGAATAACTTTGTTATACATTAGCCAGATTCGACCGTTACTTATTAGATTGTTTCTGAATCATGGTTGACGTTGCAAAATGACCTTGGTTATGGAAGTCGGTTCAATAAGTATCCATGGGGAGGTGAATAACATTGTGCAATATCCTACACATAAGGAGACGACAGATACATATTAAATGGTTTGTGGTAAAAGTTGCGAAATCCTTAATTTCATTGCTTTAAACAACACGCAATGTTTTATAAGTAAAATGTTTGTTTACTGGTTTTGTTATTTTTACTTTAATTGATTAGTGTGTTGTGATTTATCGAAAGCCTTATGCTATTCGTATAAACTAGCTTAAAAGCAAATATTTAGAGTATAAATGTATTTAAAATAAACAAAATGAATAAGGAAAATAAAAAAGGAACTTGGCCTATTTGTTTTATTAAAGGGGTTAACACTTGTAAATAATTTAATATTCGTTTGATGTATCAGCACATTGTTTCTATTATCATTGCGTTTTGTTGATGTAAATCATTCGAATCGCAACCACAATCAATTAATAACTACGAATATACGGTTAGATTGTGATGTTGTCAATGTTGTGTTTAAATTTGCATGCATTTATATACAATCAGGACTAAGACAAAATTATATATGTGCTTCATCGTACAGGAACGCAAATAATTGTTGAAAGGAGATTAACAGGTCACTAAAAATACAATATATAAAGCAAAGTGACGTCATCCTAGCAAAAAAATACATTCATGAAATGGACATATGGAAATAATATATAAATCAACATTGCAAAAACAATAAAAATTATTATATTCTTCAAAAAGCCAGAAACATGGCTTCAAACCACCAGTGGTAAAAGACGAAATGATAGACAAGGAATCTCCTATCCAATAAGTTATATTCAAAGACCATCTGAAACGAGATCATCTAACCTATATCCTCTATCAACCATAAAATACTGATAGTTTTGCTTTGAAAAGGAAATCATTAGGATCTCCTTGGACACTATTTTTGTATCATGTACTCTCATATCTAGATATCTAGAGAAAAGGGCATGTCAGGATATATTGAGTTCTCACCTCAACCCTACGCAGCTTAAAATGTATATATTATTTCTTCTTCAAATACGATTTCCTCATATTGCAAATAAGAGCTTATGAAAAACCAAATTTCAGTTTGGATGGCGGCTGTAAACCACTTGAAACTCATTTGTAATAAGACCGAATTCATTCCATTTGAAGAAAAAGCGGAAAAAAGCAAGCAAGCAGCAAAAAAAAGCTGTGATTTCAAGAGATATGTGTAGGCAACGAAACAATCAAATCAAGTAGTTGCGAATGAGACCGCTTAGAAATGCCGAGATAATCCAATGAAAATGAGAATGCAAATCAAATATATACTCAAAAAGGGCACCAACCTCAATTGATCAAAACAATTCATCTATACCTAATGCTTATCACGACAAAAGCCCCTCGTTCAAGCTCTAGTCATGGCGCACATGAAATATTATAACGGTCTCCTTTTCGATTTCCAGATTCATGTTTTTTATTCGTTATACATTAGTGTATAATTCGAATTACAGACATTACTGTATATATATTATATATTTGAGATCAATCTATTGTAAAATTACTTTGGGTCGCCATTATCAATAAAATCTTAACTCATGTGCGCAATAAGCCGAATACCACTTCTACATGTATATTATATTCGCCATCTAGCGAGCAATTTAGAAAGCAAATCCAATGTAAACAAGTGGCTTTTAATTATCTAAGTTTAAGGTATAATTTTTCTTTGTCCATATGAAATATGGATGTGACAAGATTATTCATCGAAATTATGAATAATAGTAAATAGTTACATAGCGCCAATTTATTTTTTTGGTGTCTGGATGTGAATATTTGAAGCTGTTTCTAAGCAAATTCCGGGAAACCTTTGAATTATCGCCCATATATTTTGCTCATATTTGATGTATCGGGAGGCAAAATCAGCATGTTTAGTATGCTATAGCTTCAACAGATAAATGTTTTGATTGGATAATGTGATGACAGTCATATCTGATGTGATTGTAGGGTATTAGTTTAAGGTATTTACGTACGAATTGGGAAGAAGGGGGAAAAGGGAACAAGGATTCAACGAAGAAGGAGAAAAGGGACATGAGTCAAAGCCTGACGAGAGTGGGAGACTTTGTAGGTCTTATTCAATGCTTTGTTAAGTTCTCTCTCCATTTCATTAGATAAGAACCCTGCTTGAAAAGATTAAATGAAGGTGGGGCAATATGTGCGTATGGTAAGAAGTGCACAGGGACTAGAGGGGAGGGTAAAGGACCTCACCACGGGAAAGACACTTGACTCTAGTTGACTATATAAGAAGGATGGGGGTAAGGGGGAGGGACAAAGATCTTACTTACTGAAAGGAACTTACTCTTTCACTCAAACACACACTTTGTTTGCAAATATTACTGTTGGGACCGCTAGCAGTGGATCCTTCTCTGGTTTGGGCTTGGGTAGATTAGTCTTAGAGGAAACAACTAGGTGAGAATGTTGGACCCCGTCTAGCGAGGTTCCTATACGGAACTGCGGTTGAAAAGGCGGGATGGGTGAACACCTTGACAGACAGTTTGAAACAAAATAAAATAAACTTGACCCCAACATTTACGTATTTGAGTAAACTAGGTTGAATGACGAAGAATATAGTATTGACATAAATAAGCATGCTTTTTATAATATGATATATTTATAATAACATTTAGTAATTTATGCATGTTTTTTTATTATTTTAAACATCAAACATGCACCATTTTGGAACGAAAGGCCCAAAGGATACGAGCGTATTGACGTGAATAAAATAACTTTCTTACTTGTTGTTAAATATACTGAGACATATGAAACTTATGTTAAATTTGAATTAATTAGCTATAGATAAATGTCGCAGGGCTCTTTTTTTGCGAAAGCCCTTCAAATCCCCGGGTTTAACCCAGGGCCCCGAGCCAAAACCCAGGAGCTTGAACATGTATTTATATGTATGGGGTTTGAAAACGTCAGGGTCCTTTAAGCAACCATCCTTTCGAACCCGGGAGCCATTTGGCAATTACGGGGCCCAATGTCTCCCGGGAGATTTGAGCCCTGATGTCGGAAAAATTAGGTAACTCCTTATTTGATTAATACTTACTCTAATAGAATACTTTAATGTTTTATGAGAATTTACAGTCGACCAAAAGGTGTAAATACCCAGTTTCGTTAACATACTTTTTTATCGCTTACTAAATGAACTATAATTGAAAGTGAGAAGAAGTACTGAATATCGGTTTACAAATGGTTACTAATAAATATATCTACTCATCATGATATTTGACTTATGAATCGCGGAAACATATCAAGAGAATGTCATATATGTCGCCCAAACAAAAATGTGTTTATCATTATCCTCCGAGACAAAAATGTGTCCGAGACAAAACCTTACTAATATATGTAGATCATAGCGTTTGAAATTAAATTCAAAAGATTCCCAGGGGTTTTCCTAGAAATTCCCTGGCCCAAATTTAAGGGCGCCATTTCGCAATAAATGGGCGCCAATGTTATGGAGGCAAATTATACTCGCCTTTGCTTAAATCAAGGAAGTCAGGTATTGAAGGGAGCTTTGAATCACGCACTCTACTTGAACTTCCGGAACTCAAGAGTAGCATAGACACAACTATAATGGTCGCGCTTGTGACCTTGGACTTGCTTAGACACAGCTCTTAACAACGTTATTTTAGTAAAAATAAAATCAGTCTGGAGTACAGAACCTCTTCTCTGTGCACGATTTTTCGCTTTTCGATGTGGTTTTAATGAATATTTGGTCAATTATGGGTAATATTTTAACTATTATAACTGCTTTGGTCCATTTTTTATGGCGCCATCGGGCGCCCAGACCTTTGATTTAGGGCGCCATTTTCAATGTTTGTGCGCCCATGGCGCCTGGCGCCCTCCTAGGAAAACCCCTGGATTCCATAGGCGTTTTGGCGGCTGGCCTATAAATTTGCTAAGATAAGACAAAGTTGTACATTCACTATGTGGTTGCTTTTGAATTCTCGACTATTCTGGATCATCGACCAAGTCATTAAATGCGATGAAAATTAAATCGTCGACTATTTTAACTCACACTTTGTCTTATGATGTATTCAAGATACTTTCTTGTTTTTTTTTTAGAATACAATTCCCTACTGAAGCAGATGTCAGAAATTGTCAAGAAATAGAAGATAATGCCGGCCAAATCGAGTGGATCATTTGTATCAAGTAACAAGTTATTGCAGAAGAAATGGGAGGAACGACAGTACAAAGCCCATCGACAAAAGGTGTGTTTTGAATTTAGCTCTAATGATAGGAATATAATGTACGGGCTAGAACTTGAAATTTAGCCGAGGATCGTAGATACCTGGTTATAGGCTATATGAAAAGGTATCTGTGTGAAGATATGTTTATTTAGAGTTTTGGTTGAATTCGGTTGATTTCCGGTTGGCGGTAAGCGATTGATGCCAAAATTATGGATTTTACAAATATGAGCTTACACGGAATATTACTGATATGTACGGAATATGACTGACGTTATAGTCCCAAATAAAAGCATTGAGTATGTATATTTACCTTCAGCAGCCGATTTTCATATTCCTTCCTATTTTGGAGAGGGCAGCGGTCAACGCCTGCTAGGGTTTCACAAATAATAGGAGACTTGCAATATTCCCGCTGTGCGAGTGGAGACCATCGTATTTGCTCATAAAGTCTTAAAAAGAACTTGTCTTAAACCACAACTCGAGTAGAGCTGTTTTCACTGCAGTTACCTTTAATAATGGGTTATGAAAAAGTCGTCTAACTTTGTTATTAATCATAATTCAAACTTAAAAATCAATGTTCATATTCGTTAAGTATTTTTCTTCACTATCATAACACTATTAGATCCATTTGTTTATAAATAAATACCTTAACAAGTCCATGTTTCAGAGAGAGTGGATGGTATTAAATTTAGTGAAAATATACCCTGTGGAGCTACAGTCCACAAAGCTGATGCATCGTTTTTGGGCTCATGTAGTCAAAATCGAGTCATATCGCAAGTCGGCTATTCCTTGTTTGTTTTGAGTGTTTTTTCTTAAGTTGATCAAAGTAATTTCTAGTTAACATCTAAAATTTCTTAAACCCGGTTTTAAAGTTGAAAACCTAGCCATTTTTTTTTTCTAAAAAGGGAAGTGTTTCCATTGCTATTAGAAAAATATATATATGTCTTAATATCTTTACATCTCTTATTTATTATCCCCCGTGAAACGGAGGGATATAGGGTTGAGCTTGTCCGTCTGTGTGTCCCGTTTGATATTGGGTACTTTGTGCGTGCGAGTTTGGTATGAAGGAATTGAGCTAGAGCTTTTAAATTTTATACACATATAAACAAAGGTCCGAACTCGTGCCTTGAAAAAATTGTCCACATACTGTATCACTATTAGCCTAGAAATTACGTTCCAATGACGTTGTTTCAAGACGTGACATATCAACACGTCTGGAGCACGTCGAAATGTTGGAAGTTTTCCTAATAAAACAGGGTGCGGGCGTTGGTAGATTCTCTACATTCATTTTGAA
Source organism: Hydroides elegans (assembly GCA_001703475.1). Lineage (NCBI taxonomy): Eukaryota > Metazoa > Annelida > Polychaeta > Sabellida > Serpulidae > Hydroides > Hydroides elegans. The sequence continues at coordinate 12,892 of LQRL01125914.1, forward strand.
TATATTCCAGGATATACATGCACACTTTTATCATGTCAAAAGCACGAATCTAAAATCTTGCGTCTTTAGTCGTCTTTATGTCTTGTTTGAAATAAAATATTTTGTACGTTGTCAACTATAACTCATGTTCAACATACCCCCGAGAATTGGTCAACTGAGTAACGGATTTCCTTATCAAGTCAGACATCTAATGAGATCTTCCAATATTTCCTCGCAAAATATGTTTGATATTTGTCTTTCTGCTGCATGGCCATTGTATCAATGAATAACAGTTCTAAGCCTTATTTCCATATATACAGAAAAGGCAAGCCTCAAGGCTACGTAAGATAAAAAGACGCCATTGATTAGATTAACTTTCACAAGCAAAGGGGTCGATGCCTGGTTTTGTTTGCTCAGGAATTTAACATTCGTATTTTTTCTATTGAATCCCGTTCTGCCTTATTATGAAAAGGAATCGGAGTCATTTTATTGGCCTTGTGGCTTGTATATCCAATGATAATTATATACTTTTGCATTAAAGATTAAGTCTCAATGTCGAATTCGATACTCTTTCACATATTCATTTGAATATATGCCTACATATCGAGCTCGAAGCATTTCGATGCCAACATTTTCTTAAATTCAAAACCATTTTCATATCGAAAGAATGGTTGATACATCCAAATCTAAACTTGACTTTTATGTTATATTATATGCTCTTTTGCATTCTAGCACCAAAGGTGATCGATTAACAATGTTTATACGTTACGCGTTAAATTTCCTTCGATATATTCCTTTGTTGTATTTTCGCTTAATCTTCAAATCTTTACTTTATGATTTTATTTGAGATTGGACCCGTGACGTCTAATAAAAAGGTCCATTTCAACACTCTAATATGTAAAGCATCAAAAGATCCATAATGTGTCACGTGATATAATGTGTATATTTTGTCTTCTAGATGCAGGCGATGCGATCAAAAGGGGCGGTTGACACAAAACCGCCAAAACAGTACCCACATCTCGTTCTCCGCCTTAAACAGGTAAACATGTTTTAGATGAAACAAGTGATGAACATTTGTGATATTGGATGAGAATGTTGGTGTTGAAATTAAACAAATGTTCAGATATGGTGTACATGTTACAGCGATAAAACAGTTCATTGCTCTCTATTTTAGGTATCTTCTCTAAGGTCTTCAATGTGCCTTATATCTTACTATTGGAGTTTCTGACTCAATACTTTTTTTCAAAATGGTTCGAAACGTACCCACGTACAATTGAATATCAATTTTGATTGCTCCGGGAATCGACCACCTAAATTGGTCATAAACATCATGATTTTATCTCAAACTGCAATAACGAGAACCATACTTACAGCGACGAAAAACATCTTTCTACATTAAAATGATAAATAAACGAAAATCCGGTAGTTATGTCTGAACGACTAGCACTTGAAGGGCTGCGTGTAATATATTAGATGGCTATATCCTGTAATGATCCCCTTTAATCCGTTTAGACGGCTTAAATCGCTATGATGCGCGTTGTTTCGTATATTGGAAATTAACCATAGGGGGACTGATACAGGATATAGCCTATTAGATTATGTTAAGTTTGAAATGGACGTTTCGAGAAAAGTGGCGTTGACTGTTTTAAGATCGATCTTTCTCATAAGGATTGGCAAGTGGCCAAAAGATGCAATTATTATGATCGCATTATTGAAGTATATGACATGGATCCATAATTACCTGAAACACTTTGCAATATGTTTTGGCTAAACATGTTAAGTCGACTTAAAACACTTTTGCACGGAGCCTTTCACTTGATATATGCACAGGTACAAAAGGAAGAGGAGCGACAGGCGACCATCGATCACTCGAACCAGTTGCTCTTGCATAAGATGACGGACATCATGCGCAAGAAAGGCAGGGTGGACAACTGGAACGATTATGAAGCCAAAAGGTGAGGAAAATCAGATACATAATCATTTTTCTCGGAGTTTTGTTTTCAAATTGTTTTGATAACATATTTTCTGAAAGCAATATTTTACCAAAATCGACCATTAAGATATTAAACACTGTATAATCGTTGTTCTTAAGGTCGGGTGTAACTTTATATAATGTACAATAAATGTGAACTAATAAATTCAATGTCGTCGCGTTGTATTGTCTTTTCAAGGTAATCAGAGCTCTGCATGCTTATGTCATGCTCATTTCAATGTCTGACACGTCGATCTAAAATGTAAAATTACTTTTATCATAATTCACGTTTTATTGTTGCTTTATAGCTTAAATCAGGGCCTAAGAGAACGAGAGCAAGGCAAGATATCAATGGAAAACTATGGCATTGCAACTCGCCTGGAAGGCATCAAACCTGTTTACGACACCGAATCCTGGGTATGTTTCAAAGTTGGCAATGTCTTAAAGAATCTCATTTTAACATCGAAGGATAGGTTATGTTAATGATATGATGTAAAACATGTTTCATAACATGAAAGTGTATGTACACAGAAATGGCAATTAATCTATTTCTGTTTAATCTGAAAAGCTTAGAAAAAATACCAACGACGAATAACCAAATGATGTATGATGAAAATGAAAAATTTAGATAATCATTCCCTGTTTGATGATGTTCTCTAATGCAACGATCTTCTATAAGTCTTCTTGAATATTTCATATAAATGACTTACTTTTACAGGAGCAACATTTCCAAGACAAACACGAGTACTTCCTTGACAACTGGGCCAAAGACGCCAAAGAGTACGGCACTTCGCCACGAGGGGCTTCCAAACACGGAGGCCAATGGGTATGGCTTTCTGTTTCATCAATATTCAACGATAATAATAAATTGGTTCACTTCCTTTGAATAATTAACAAATATCTATCGGCATATCTTAGTGTGATGTATTCTACCAAGTAATCTTAAAATATTCAAAGTTCAAGACGTTGGTTGAATCTGTCAAGCAAAACTGGCGGACATGCAAAATTCGATGAAATACACAAGTTTGCAAACAAGGATTTCGTGTTTACATGTGTATTACGTTTATGGTGTACGTCTGGGGCATTTGCTTTGAAAACTTATCAGTCCTCCGCCGCCGCGTTAGCGCGAAGCGGAGGACTATAGTATTCAGTACTGTCCGTCCGTCACTACAACAAATAATTGAGCTATCAAAAAAATTTCAAGTTTTTTATACGTTCAATGGAATTATAAGACTAATGAACCATGTCCGTCTGTCCGTCTGTCCGTCTGTCTGTCTGTCGACACCTAGGTGCACTACTTTGTACGGACGAGTGCTCGCTTATCCCTCGATGGA
>LQRL01125917.1:0-12446 GCA_001703475.1 Hydroides elegans
TACTATTAAGCCGATTATATGGACTGTCCCCTTTGAGGTGAATTAGACTAAACCAAATGCTATGATCCTCCTAAGTACATTTTTCTTTTATCTTCATAAGGTGTAAGATGGATTATTACAAATAAAAATCAAAAAGTAAAATTTGACAAAACGAATCTATAAGAGACAACGCAATCAATAGTTTTGCATATAAATATGTAGTAAAAATGCATTTATTATTCAAATAGCCTTATTTTCATAGGCAAGGTTTGTAAATAAATTGAGATGGAGGGGGTATATGACTTACACCGGTAGAAACAGCTAATTTTAAATTTAATTATATGTAAATTTCAAAGGAAAAGCAATGTGGCAACCATTTTAAATCACGGTGTAAAGACAACCAAAAAATGAAAATTTCACTTGATTTTATGCATAAATAGCCGAAAACATGCATGGTTAATCCTATGCAAATAAAAAAAAGGGGTTGAGGACTTAGAGGCATCGTTGGTAGCTCCAAAAAACTAAAGGGGCAGTTTTATATAGGGAATAAACAGCCGTGTCTAAAGTTTCTGCTTTTTAAGCTTACTGATGCATTTTTCTCCTAACATATGCCATTTTAAACAACAAACATGTATTTTTTATTACATAATGGCAAATTTAGCTTGTCTAGTTTGAAGGTATACGATTCTTAAACGGATATATTGAGATATCAGATATAAATAAATTTTATTGATTTGAAATGTTATTTTTAATATGTTTAAGATTGTTTGATGAGTTCCTTAAAATCGACTGCGGCAAGGACGATTCTTACTACAAATTAGTAACGAAATACCAAAATTTATATAAAAGTTAAAATCAAATGAAATAATTGTATATATAGTTCAAGGCATAAAACAACACTAAAATATATGTGCTACAACATAATTTCAGGATCTTATGAATGAATTGACAGGTAATCGTAAATATGATTTTTATAGACCTTGATTATTCCAAAGCTGATTTTTCATGTAGGCTGTTACGAATATTTATCAATATTGTGTTTGTTAAGGTTATAGCTTGATGCAATAAAGCCTAATAGTCATAACTAGTCTCAATAGAATTGAACATGTGACGTGACGTTTTTTTATCAATTAGTTCAAGGGGACTTACATAAATGTATCACATTACAGTTCTCCATCTCTATAATGTGCAAGTAAACCAAATGACTTACATTCTTTGTCCTTGACAAAACGAAATGCTTTAGGCGGAAAGTTTGTAAGGTTCATTGCATGCTGACTTATTATTTTGACATGACCCATCAATGTTCGACAGATTAAAGCTCATATTTTTATGGATTGTTAAAGATTATATAAGGCACTATATAGGTTATAAAAAAGTGCATCACGTATTTAGTGCATAAAAGTAGTCCACCACAATATTCATATATATATATTTTTTCTTTTATGTATGAATTGGCCCAATTGATATACCACGTAATAATAAAATAGAAAATCTCAAATATCCAGCATAACGTTTATCGTAAAATCGAGAAACACAATGTTGGAAATACAAATTTTGTATACATCAATGCGCCGAAGCATATAAAAATGACGAGTAACGACCCCACGCAATTGTTAAATGCGTTAAAGATAAGCCGTCTATTCTAATATGTATGGTTGAACATCTTATCATCGTCGCTATTACCATCTGACTTATTTCACCATTTGGTGTATTCGCAATAGAGCAAGTTTTTGCTGTCCTACTTGCAATCTAGAGCGCTTTTGTTCGACTTATTATTGTTATTTTTATCGTTTATCTAGTATTACCGTCCAAATTATAGTCAATGGCTCCATAGACTTTGTATTCTTATGCAAACTCGAACGTTTACAATTAGTTTATATCAATGATTATTGAAAAGCATTAATGTAAAGATTAACAATATAAAAGCATAATAACAAATTTCGAGTGCACCTTACGACATTTATTTTCAGCCATTGTTTTCAAATAAATCCGAAATTTCCCATTTTACATATGTTTAAATGTTTTTTTCTCTGGTCCGAATTTATTTTCTTGTTTTTCATTGTTGTAAAATAGCCTGCTATTTTGCTATATTTATGTTGTTTTATTTCGATTATATGTATTCTCTTATCTAGATTTGACTAAAGTTATTATAAAAAAAGAAACACTTTCTATGAAAAGCTTTTAAAATGTATGCATAAATTAACTATTTACAAAAAAAACAACATTGAGTCAAAAACCTCTCACATGGTTAATTAAATTGAAATGTAAGGCTTTATCATATAAGGTTTTGATAAATAGAAACAAAGTGAATGAAAAACAGGGAAGCATATCATGAACATCACTTGAGAAGGGCAAACGTTTATTCAATCATATAAAAACCGATATTTATCATAATATGTTTGCTTTGGTTAGCAATATTATGAATAATGTATCATTTTCCGCTTCCGAAACAATTGAAACAATTGTGACTCTTGTGAATCAAAATAGGCAAGCGCTATGTCAAGAATAGATAGCTATATAGAACCAACTACAAAATATTTTCAAAATATGATTATATGCTGCCGCTCCAATGAAGATAAAAATATATATACTAAATAAGCGATAACAAAAGTACAGTGAACATGATATGAAAACTCAAACTTACTGTATTTTACACTAAATAATCTCGAATGGTAGGTGTTTTGTTATTTAAGCAGGAGTTTCTTAAACATTGATAAACCTTTTCCAAATGTAAGTATCTAAATGATTTTATTTTGATATTTTGTGCTCTATATATGTGTTTATAAGTTGTTAACATAATTAAAGCTTTTTAATAAGATACTTTGGCTAGGTGATTTACATTATGTCAGCCTTTACTTATTTAATGATTAAATAAATAACAATAAAATCCAATTATGGAATTTCAAATCAAAATTAAATTTGTATATTTACCTTTGTCCTTGATATGTTCCCTACGCAAGAAAATGCCTTTTTTATTGCAAACGATGGTTTATAAATTAATTGTTTACACTAAATAGGTGGCGACAATAAATTGTACATGTTACGCTAATAATTTGCTCAATTGAGACACGACGTTCAAAATTATGATTGAATTGCAAAATGTAATTATCCAAATTTCAATATTTTTAGTTAGCAAATGTTTAGTTACACGGAAAAATAATAATAGACTATGACATTCTATATCCTATATCATTAATAAATCATACATCATAAAAATTAATAATGTTCAAACAGTGACCAAAACAATGGATTCAATTGAAAAAGAGAAGGTTGAAGGGACCAAAAGTGTGAGTATAATATGACAGGTTACGCATATAAACACACATGCAGACACACACACACTTATATTTATATATACTTATTAATTATTGTGATGTTCGAATGTGGTACGTGTTGTATTATATCAATATAATATGCTACTTATACATAGATACATATTTTCACCAATGAACCAATTAAATTACACACAATAAGAAATCAATGACATATCAAAGTTAATATCTATATATAAACTATAATTTTATTTCACGTAGGCTGTCACTATAAATCTAGTTCTACACAGCATTGTGATCATGTCTGGTACATCATTCGTATTTGGTATGTGCATCGGAGGGTTAAATCAGCCATCACAGGTTATAATATTGTAATTTGTAGTTTCATGTTAATTTGCAAATGCATAGTTCTGAAGTTGTTTACATCAATATAATCCCATCAAAATACTTTGTGCTGTATGAACCTTGGTGAATATGTTTTGATTGTACAATTTACACAAGTTCAAATCAAATTTTCAGCATATTAAAGAATATTTCAAAGATGCATATATAAGGCGTTACGGAAAGGAGCCCAGCGACTTTATTGTTACTTCCTTGTGGTCCGCAACCAACGCTGCTATTTTCCCCGCGGGAATGATAGGGTCCCTTCTCTCATCCCTTCCTGCTGACAGATTCGGCAGGTAGAGACAATATATGTATTAATACGCCCTCCCATTAAGCATAGTAAAAAATATAAACTTCTTATTTTACTTTTGCCTATAATGTCGTGAAATATATCATATTATTAAAGTAAGTTATTTTATATGAATGTCTTTAAATGTAAAACATGCAATGTTTATGCCCAGGTCAATTCTTTATATCATAAACTAAACGTTTGAATAATAACGATATAATGTATATTATGTCAGAAATTGCATTCCTTAAACCTGACTCGAGTCTTAATACTCCGCTCAGGATGATCTATTTCAAGGTATTTGATTATATACGTCGTTAATAACCCTGTTATCAGGAAGAGAGCAGTAATGGTTAGTCATGCGCCGACAATTCTAGGTTGCCTGCTCCAAACTATTTGTTTTCCATGTGATCTACCAGAACTTTTGGTTATAGGCAGAATTATTCAGGGGATCGGCTGTGGTAAGTATGGTCATAGAAATATTATAAGCACATATCGTGTCTAAGAAAGGTATCGAAGGGAATATAACCATGCATCAAGCAATACTATTATCACAAATTATTCTAAAAAGCCGGTTTAAAAGTGATGGGAAGGTAAGAACAACTAACAAATACTTCAAGTGACATTTACATGAAGGATCAATTCAATGTTTGGATTTATTGAAATGCAATATATAGTAACTGCGTAAATGAAGCAACTTCAAATTTCAGAAGCCTGTGATCATAAAATAATTTGCTTGAAATCAAATCTGAAAACAATTACATTTACTAATTTCAAGATATGGGTCAGAATCTTATTTTTATGCATTTATTATTATATGTTTGAAGGGTTGTACGCCGCTCTTTGTCCAACGTATTTGACAGAAATAGCTCCAATCCAATTTAGAGGTGCTATTGGGTCGATGTATCAAGTTAGCTACGCATTTGGTATTTTAGTCGCAAGCAGTTTGGGTTTACAGGAGCTTCTAGGTATATTATATGATATAATATATAAGACACATGCAACGTTAGCATTAATATGTGATATTAAAACCCAATCATTATAAAACATAATTTCGCTATACGCGATTGATTAGCTATCTGCTATATTTTTTCGTTTACGAAAACGGAACAAGTTGTTGGTCCGTTTGTTTTAGAACAAAAATGTCAAACGCATATCTTTGTATAAACTAATACAAAAAGTATATCATAATGTAACATACAATATGAGTTTACTCATCGGCTGGCTATTTCTTTTAATTTTATTTGGTTGTTAATGAATGTTGAAATACTAAAACCAGGAAATTAACGAATAATTATTTTTATACGTCCTTATGAAGCTTCAGATGGGGTGCCAATTTCTTATTTGCTAGAGCGATTCTTGTTTTGATCTTACTGGCTGCCTTAAAATGTGCAATGCAATAGAATCATTGTCTTTTCATGCCAGTAAACACTTGTCAAAAGCAAGAAATTGCAAAGTGGGTGTACTTATTGCGCAATTATTGCTCAAATGGTAAATGCAGCATGGTGAAAGCCCTGTGCTGTTGCTTAGAATAAACGCAAGCATGAAGCAAAGGATGATATCATTTAAGTCTAAAAAGATATATTGGATCGACTACATGTATTTATGATAACGAAGAATGCGACGATTATGTATATTTATATACTCTAAGAGAACCATGACCACAGGTTTACTTATCATTTGTTGTTCAAATGCAATAATTTAACCTGTTTATTCCTTAGGTAAATCAAATCTCTGGTTCTACATTATGCCACTCAGCCTAGTTCCAGTAGCGATTTCATTTCTACTTTTACCTATGTATCCAGAATCTCCTCGTTATCTTATGCTCTATCGACATAATAAAGATGAAGCAACAAGAGGTACGAATCAAAGAGTTTGTGTTCAAATATAACGTTGTTTTGTTGTTCATTTATTCAATTACACTAATAAACTATCATATAGTTATTTCTCATTGAATTGTTTACCTTATGTGACCCACACATCATCTTGGAGTAAAATGCTCCAAAATGCTATATAAATGTTTGTAATGTAGAGAACATGTTCAAATAGATCTACATTTAGACATAAAACACATAAGACATAAAACACATAAAACCCACATAGAACTTAAATGCTAACTTGCAAGGGGAATGAGAAAGTGTGATAAAAGACAAACGCTATCTTCAGTATTTTGAGCATTGCTGTAATTATCGATTAAGATGTTAAATGCTTTTAATAACCTTTCGATTTTATCATGAATACGTCTTTTTGATTCAATCACTCAACAATTGAATTAGTTATATATTTCATATTCATTTCTATTTTTTTCGCTGTCTTATTTAGGATTGCGATTTGCATTTAGAGAATGTTTGCTTGAAAATAAATAGAACATTTAACATATCCGATTTCAAGATAACCATCCATTACAATATTTGTTTTATACATTATCCTTAATAATAATCATGTTTTCTTATCTTTTGTGAAAATCAATTACCCATCAATGTGTGAAAAGAACCTTTTGTTACCATTATTACACAAACTTCATGTAATATGGTCAGTTAAAAACATTGGAGTTTTTTTTTCACAGAATCTAACAACAATAAGCTGAAATAGTTTTTAATGGACAGAAAATATATTTATACATGCCATTCAATTAAATAAATTTTTAATATTGCGTTTAATTTATCTATCAAGCAAAGAAATAATCAAACCATAAATTGAATACACCTATATATATTATTGCATGTATAATTTTACATATATTTAAGCTTTGAGATTCCTTCGAGAAATGTCTGACGTATCCGACGAAATAACAGAAATGGAAACAGAGACAATCGAAGGAGAAAAAAGAACGAAAATGACATTTTGGGAAATGATAAATACACAACATCTCAGAACACCATTGATTATAGTCTGTTGTCTTCAAATTATGCAACCACTAACTGGAATATCTGTGGTACGTTCAACAATCAATAGAAATGTATTATTGCTTAAGGTAGTGAATTTAAAGAACAATGACATTAAATAAAGTCTCAAATGTTCAAATATAAATTGGTATTTCAACACCTTAACATCATATTGCAATATATAGTTGCATCACATTTTAAAACCCAATGCTTCAGTATTAGTTCTAAATAACAGAACTAACGAACATTTGTAGGTTTAGTACACTTGACTATAGTGTTAAGTAAATAAACGTTTTTATGCAGATACTTTTCTACTCGAGGACAATTTTCAAAGTAGCCGGTGTACCTCAATCGTATGTTCAATATTCAGTTGTTGGAGTGAACGCAATATTTTTGATAATGTCGGCATTTGGTGTAAGATTATAAATCATATTGTTTTACGTATTGCTATTATATAAGGACCTCATAATTGATTTTATCATCAGATGTCATTCGATATAAATATAGCTTACATAGTACCCTTATGCTTCAAATCCATATGTTTCTCAAATTATCACGCACCTTTATAGGAAAGCATTATGAAATCACTTTATCTAAGTTAGCGAAGTGCGATTTGATGACTAAATGAATTATCTAAGTTAGCGAAGTGCGATTTGATGACTAAATGAATTTTATGCTTTAGGCTGTGTTGATGGACAAAGCTGGCAGGAGGCGATTGCTCTTGATTTCTCTGTCTATCATGATGACAAATTTGGCGATACTCACAGTTGCAATGAAACTGCAGGTTTGCTCAAAATCATGTTCTTATCACGAATTGCAAGCTGCTTCTAAATTATATTGTTCCTTTTCAAGTTTCTACTCAATCTGCACAATTTTGAAATTGATTAAGATATAAATATATTGTTACTGCCTGCTTTCTTCCACTTTTTCAACACACCTTTTACACCACATAATTTATAATTCTGTTTATTATGTATTGTTATTCTTATAAATAGTTTGATTAATTGATCATATAGAACAACTATCAAGTTATGAGTTATCTGAGTATTGTGTCTGCGACGATTTTTGTCGGTGTATATGCAGTTGGTTTAGGTAAGAACATTTATAACAGACATGGCATTTAGTGTTGATTGCATATAATACGTATTTCCATTTATCCATTTTACTTTAAAGCGCTTAGAAGCGCATTTTTATACAAAGAAAATATAAAAGTTAGAATAAAGATAACCAACTATGCATTCAGCCATTAACGTTGCATACCAATATAAATAAAAAATAAATGAATTCTTAAATAATCATAAAGACATATCAATCTAGCTGTTTTTTTCTTAAAGTGCCTTGTTGTAGTATAATATTCTATTCGATTAACATTTTAAAAAATAATTTGAATGCAATCATATTGCATATTGATAATAGAATTAAAATGTATATATATCAAATAAAGCATATGTGTTTATCGAACATGCCTCTGCGAAGGATTTTAGTGCGGTTTTATAAGATTCCATAGATACATTGATCAAATTACTTTTCCTCTCCTAGGAAATGTGGTGATTTTGATTGGGTCTGAAATGTTTCGACAGGGACCTCGAGCTATTGCTATGTCTTGCGCAGGCATGACTCGATGGTGCTTCTTTTTCGTTGTAATGATGAGCTTTGAACTGATACAAGTAAGCTTCTTGCGCATCAATATCTTATTTTTATAATAAATGTATAATCGTTTAAAAGCACCCGTTTGCTTTAAATATTTGATTCAACACTAGTTTGATACATTATTTATAAAAATATTTTAATAATTATAAAATGTGATTATTGAAAATATATCCAATTTTCTATTAATAACATAAAGCTATAATCGGTATACATACTTTTTGTTTGAATTTATGATTTCAGAATGTGCTTAACGAGCTATCGCTGTTAATATTTCTGATTGCAAGCATATTATGGCTTGTATTCATCTATTTCAAAGTCCCAGAGACAAAACACCGTACTTTTGAGGAAATTGCCAATCTTTACGAATGATAAAGTGACATATATAAATGTTCAATAGTTAGCAAAAGATCAAGAATAACATGTAGAAACAACAATAGAAACACAAAAGTTTATCTTAAACCTTTTATACCAATTTTGTAAAAAAAAAATACACATACATTTTCTAATAAACATAAACAGTATATCCTACACCTTCTACACCTATCAAATATGGAAAGTACTCACTAATTGCAAAATTAAAATGCTTTGTTAATTAGATGTTACCGTTTTAGGATACATTGGATACTACAAATATATTGTATTCTGCAGTTGCAATGAGTATTCTATCCTGTTCAATTTGTGTCATCATTGTATTTGTCATTGAATGAGCATTTTGCCATATATATGTTTGGTCAATATAAGGGGTTGTTCCAAGCATTTCTGCTTGAGATAATAATAGTATATATCATGTAAAGACTTTAAAGACTTGTTTTGTGAATTATGAATTATACATAAATAAATACTGCAAAGTTTGTTGTTCAAAATGCCAAATAATTTGTATTAATTGAAACAGCTTATCTGACGGAGCTGAAAAATACAAATGACACAAATATCAAGTAAAACAGGCCAAACCATCCCTTATTTCTCATTCGACCCTGCGATAATCATTTTCAAACGACAAATGATAAATCATTATAAAGTGAATTATTTTACGTTGGTGTTGCTAATAAACATAACATTACCGTTTGAGGAGAAATACTTCCGCTGCAACCATTACACTAATGTAGGTGAATAAAAACATACAGACGGTCTGAAAATATGAATAAGCGTTGAATAGAGTAGGGGCAATAAAAAAGAAAATTCACAAATTTATTTTGCTTTTGCGATTTCTCATGAAACTATCATGATTTGGTGACGAAGCGATGACTTTGATTGATTATGTGTAAGCCTGTACATTTCAAATTATTTTGTTTGCATGCAAGGAAAAAAAGCATGTCATTCAGAAATGAATCTAAAATTTGTTGCCAGCAAAATTAAATATTCTGCAATAATATGTTGTGCTCCTCTGAGATTTCACTAACACAGTATATTCTTATACTTCAAAGAAGGGCACTCAACGGTTTATTTCAAATTATTGATCTCAATATACTTATTGTTTAGCGGAAGATAATCAGATGTCTTTCAAATAAGCTTAATATGCGGATTTGCACCAAAATTTTTATTCTGAAGTTGCAAGCGAGAAACCGAGAAAAGCTACTGCAAGTAAATATACAATCTCCTACCAGAATAAAGATTTCAAGAAATCAAATGTGTATTAGATTGCTCTCTCATAGGTTCGCTTACAGAGACTGAATTAAGATGCATTTGCATTGGTTGATATATTTACAAACATAATTCAAGAGTAAAATAATCGTTTTGAACAAAAATCTTTGTTCTGTTCGGGAAAAGTTGCAAGCAAGGAAAATCTGGTACAAGAATAAACATTCACCCGAATAAACCGTTGAGTACCCTCGTTCAAAAGTAAGTCGCCAAATCAGATTTTTTTGCATTTACGTATTTCATTATATAGGCCAGAAATTTTGCACAAACAATAAATAAGATTTTTTTTCATATTTGTTGTGTTATGTGAAAAAAGTCAGTATGAAAGGTTTCCTAGCAGAATAGATCATTCAAAGAGTACATCACTGAGTTCTCTTGGTTGCATAGCGCAGCTTATCATTAACACAATATGTTATATAGACTTCACTGTACCTTGAAATTGCATTATTATAAGGGCTCCTAAATGCCTGTAAGCGAAAAATAATTTAAACATGTGACATTCATGGTAAATGGTGAAATAATAGAAGGTTAGAAGACAATAATATATACGATGGCCGTATTATTATTAAAAATACTTATTTGATTAGGTATGACCATGAACGCAAAAAAGGTCGCATCTGTGCATAATACTTATTGTTTTAAAGAAAAAAGGTTTTTTTTCTAATAGCTGGAAAAGTGATTTATCATTTTTTTGTTGCTCTTGTATCATATGTTTCACATTAATAGTGTATATTTATCTAACAATGCATTCTTTAGGCATTCCAGGGGCTTAGAAAGCAAGTTCATTAGTGTATCTATCTGAAAAGACATTTAATTCAGATGCTTTATAGCCCTTAACAAACTCGCATAATTATGAAACAATTATGACAAAAACGCGCATAATGAGTGTCACATGATGTGTTAAACTTTATATAAAGCTCCGCAGTTGTTGATAGTCACATTACTCAGATTGTGATTGCATTAAAACAACAAACAAAAACAGGAAAAAAGGGGGTACAAGCCGACTCACAAATTGCACCTGTAAATAAACCAAGGGTAAGCTTATAACTTATATATCAATCTATCAAAGGCAAGAAACACGTAAGGATGGTTAATCTTGCACATATATACAATGCATATATTGGATCAACGTTTTTATAATATTATTTCAACCGTTTTGTTCATGTTTTAGTTGACCATAGCTCTAACACCATGGCGAGGTACTTTGAGGCAATTCTTGTACCGGTGTTTGTTTTGATATGCATTTCTTCAGGTATGAAATCCATGACAAACTATAAAACAAATCAATTTACAGGTTAATATTCATAATAAATATAATATTTTATCGGGTTGATGTCTAATAAAACCACACGATGTCCCAAATATATTTCTCATTGCATCTTATTTTTAGGAATAACTGTTAAAGATAAAGAGTGATAAGGGCATTATTAGGTTTAATATATAATGTTCATACAGTTTAACTATATACTGTTCACACCACGATATACATTAGTAGCTCATGAATACAATGAATATACCATTATCTCCCCTATAAAGTAAGTAGAAAATACATATAATTAATCGTGGTTAGAATACAATTCATAAATGTTAAAATTATTTTTTTTATTATAAGAATACTTCAATTAATCTGTTATATATCATAGAAAGTATCGCTGAATTTTAAGCTCTCAATTGCATTTCATTAACTGATATATTGAAGCAATGTTATGCAGCATTAGTTTGTTTTCATAGCCAATACATGTATTATGTTGATAGATAATTAATTCAGAAATTATCATTATTTCAATTTATCAGCCAAAACAGAGAAGATATCGGCTGCGGACAGGGTTCCTGAAAGTCAACTTGTGCAAGCCATTCAACAAGGTGTTGTAAAAGACATTCAAAAACGTGTCCGTAAGTGACCAAACTTTTCAAAAAGGACTATTCCAGTGTTACCCTCGTTATATAAGTGATTTCCTATGTTTCGGGAGCTCTAAAGCATTCTTACACACCTAACGACCAATTGGAGGCTTTATAATTCCTCAACGGACTTAGCAAATCAAAATAATTTTGCATTGCAAATTTCTATCAAAACATGGGATTAGTTTACGAAATTTAAAATTCCTGAACCAAGAAATCAAAAAGATATTCAATAAAAACACTTTTTGTGATATTTTTACCCATTTTCATTTCGAAATAATTGTGTGCATTCAAAGTTTGTCTGAATTCTATTGTTTTTGAATGACAAGGGTCTATTCAAGACAAAGGACGGTAGATTGTTATCTATAGCGAGTCGCACCCTTATGAATTGATGATTTCACCAATACAATAAACGTTTTCCTTAAAAGGAGAGCTTGGCTATATATGAAC
>LQRL01125924.1:0-10902 GCA_001703475.1 Hydroides elegans
ATCTGGCTATGATACTACCCCGGGGGTCAAGGCCGCAAAACACATTGCCACATCATAGCACATAGAGAGAGTCGCCTCTTAGTATGCATGCTCTTTGATATAACTTTAAATGGGTTTGGTGAGCGGTTATGTGTCCCTAAACTAAAACAAATGTATTCAATGGTGTGCTGCACAGCCGACTGTTACGTCATAATCAAAATGTAACCGTTCGGCTGTTGAAGAAGACTAGATTTGAAAGTAATTTAGACACCATAATATTGATAAAATAAAATTGATATATCCGATTGAGGGTAACCATGCATTTCATTTATTTGGTCACGTCAATGATTGTACATACTGCTGTGATTACAGACGTATTACGCGCATCGGTGTTTGACGTGCACCCCATAAACGTATAGAATTATGTTTTAATATCCGGTGTATAACCCGCACTCTAAATTTGTCGTATTTCTATATATCGTATGTTTTACATTATAACCCAATTGAAATGCCTTATATATGTTGCGCATAATGATTCTTTCTTTAAACAATCTACAGAGATATTGCAACAGCTCAAATCAAATACTATTATAATTATTGTGTCGATGAATTAAACAAAATATGCAATAAATTTTACTAAATCCTTAACCGAGTGATTTATGCTTTAGAAATCAGTGTAACCCGCACCGTTGTCTTAAGTCGCACCTTGGTATTTTGTGTGTTAAATCTGTGTATGCCTTGCGGGCTATACACCGATAATTACGGTATAACTTGGTTTAAAAAAACGTGTTTGATCATTTCATAGTTATAAGGTTTGACTAAAGTTGTGCAAGGTGTGGCACACTGTCCTTGGGCAGTCTTGTTTACATACATGAACGTTTTGGTAGTGCAAATACCTTAAGTGTTCTATGACCAAAATATGATCGACAGACCATTTTCTAGTAATTATGTGACCATCATATATTTTCTGAGTCCTCTGTCCCGTAATCTAATCATATGTATCTGCCACGATCCCTTTAATAAGCATTTGACCGGTAAAAAAAAAGCACAACATATAAATGAGCCATACATTACCCATAATTGTTTTTCTATTACTAAGACTTCAATCGGTAGCAAAAACACAACACAAATTGAGCTATACATTGTACATAATTGTTTTTCCATTACTAAGACTTCAGCCGGTAACAAAAAAAAAACACAACGGCTATATCCTGTATTGGTCCCCTTTAATCCGTTTAGAGGGCTTAAATCACTATGATGCCCGTTGTTTCGTATATGGGAAAAAAGTAACCATAGGGGGACTGATGCAGGATATAGCCAACACAACATTTAAATGCATAGCATACATTACCTGTATTTTTCGTCCTCACCCTAGATGCCTGAGGAGGAGGCGTTTGCGGTTCTTGTGCGTCTGATGCAGGAATTCCGAATGCGAGAACTCTTCAAGCCATCCATGGCCGAGCTGGGTGTCGTCATGTTCCAGCTGGAGTGTCTCATACAGGTGAGAAAAACAAATTATATAGAGCGTGGTGCAGGGCGTTTCGTTGGAGTTGGAGTGGAAAAAGCGGTCTCGGGTTGGGTTAATGGCCAAGCTCGGTGTTCTCAAGTTTTAGATTAATTGCATAATTTAGGCATGGGAAAATAATATATGTTAATATTTATAAAGGATGCGGCTCTCATTAACAAATTGATGAACGGTGACGTTTTGCTCGCATCAATATCGTCTTACATTACACGGCAAGGATGAAAGAACACCTAAGCGATATGATGATAAAATTATCATCCAAGAAATAAAACCCACTGTGTACAGTTTCTCATAATACAATGTTGGTAGTCAGACTTTTTATGACAAGAAACTTTCTCATATATTGTATTCCAGGACCACCTACCGCTTCTATTCACTCACTTCCAAGCGCAGAACTTGTCGGTCACCATGTTCGCCTCTTCCTGGTTTCTCACCGTTTTCACCACATCGTTTCCACTCGGACTAGCATGTCGCGTGTTTGACATCTTCCTTATGGAGGTATGGGAAAGAACTTTTATACCAAGAACACTTTATATCGCCTGTAAACTTTATACCGAGTGTGAGAAAAAAAAAAAAACACATGAGAGCTGTAGCGCGGTAGCGGGGGACTATTGGATCCGAGTCCGTCCGTCTGTCTGTGTGTCCGTCAACTTTTTAGGTGGGTTTCTATTCCGCGACCGAATTCCAAAAGTACGGGTCAGAATCGAATGAAACTTTCTACAATGAAAGAATATATATTAAAGTTGTGCACCTGGGTATTTGTTTCGTCGTGCGACCGAAATTGGGGTCGTACGACTTGGTAAAAAATGAGGAATTTCAACACAATTTGGAGTTTGCTATTCCGCGACCGAACTCCAAAACTACTGGGCAGAATCGAATGAAACTTTATATAATGAAAGAATATATATTGAAGTTGTGTACCTGGGTATTAGTTTCGTCGTGCAACCAAAATTGGGGTCGTACGACTTGGTCAAAAATGATTATAAGCCAGGGAACTCGGTCGTGCGACTTAAAATGCCGTTGCACGGATCGGGACGGCGGGGGACTTAGTCAGTTTCCCTTACCCGCAGGGTGTAGCATAAGGGTCGAAACCCTCGGTAATTTCGAGGGTAAATCAAGATTACCGAGGCAGAATTGAGGTACCCTCGAAAAATTACCGAGGTAGAAAATCGGATCTGCCGAGGCCAAATTTAGGCTTCCTCGAAAAATACCGAGGCAAAATCGAATATACCGAGGCAGAATTCATGTACCTTCGAAAAACTACCGAGGCAGAATTCTGGCTTATGTTACACCCTGATTACCCTACTTGTTATAATCCGATAGAGTGATGTTTCATATTAAAAGCAACAAACATATTCGAAACCTTAATATTGGATAAACGGTTGTTCAAAATATAGCTAAAAAATTAACAAAATGTAAACGTAGAAAAACAAAAAAAGCTTAGTTCGCCTGTGCTTTATTACCAATAGCCCTGCCTAAAAGAAAAAAATGGAGAAAAAAAGGGGAAAAAAAGAAAAAAAAGCAAAACAAAAAGGAAATATTTTATCCCTTCTTGCTTGTTTTCTTGCTTCTCAGGGCACGGAGTGGATCTTCCGCGTGGGGATGGCGCTGCTCACTCTCTGCCAGAACCAGCTGCTCGAGCTCGACATGGAGGGAGTCCTCAAGGTGAGTGGGGGTTTCTAAGCTGAAAGGAGTTTCATGTATAAATGTAAAATCTGGCGGTAGACAGTTTTAAAGTGTTTGAATACAACGAATTTAGTCCATTTATGGTTAATGATACAGACAACTATTCTTCAACTTATTAGATAATATTCTTGCGATAGATTAAATGAAAAGCCTAAAAAAACTAGGTACACCAGGGCGAAGGCGCCAAGAGGTATATACATGTATATAGAATCGAAAGGGGGACGCTAATTTATGTCTCGGTATAAAATAAAAGAACGAACGAGGGAGACGCGTTTTTTCCTTCGTTTATTCGCGCCTGGGTATATCTTAATAATTTCCTGTCAAGCAAAATAATTATATATCATGATATTATTTGATTGCTTCTTGTCTAATACTTCTCTTTCTATTCTTCAGTTCATGCAAAAGGAGCCACTGGGCACTATGATGGAGACACGCCAAGAGCAACTCATCTCAACTGCACTCAGCCTCAAGTTCAACAGCAAGAAACTCAAAAAGTAAGAAGCTCATTTCGTTAGTTACAGTATGAATGTGTGGTCTGAACAATGCGCAAAAGCATATCGGTCTTGATATGGTAAGAATTGGGTGCCCGAAATGTTGAAGATGCAACTCGTGCATTGTCTTCCATCTTGGCTTTGTCCATTATACCGACTATCAAGTAACATGAAATTTTATCGTTTCTTCCTCTATATTTATCTTCTTTTTCTGTCAACACCTGACTGCTACTCCCTATTGGTATACCTTCTCTGACAGCGCACACCCCGTCCACACGGGCATATGCAAAGTTGTGAAAAGTGCGATTGCTCGGTATTATATATTTAACCTACATTGGCACATAATGAAGATTTATACGGTAGAAATTTGTTCTTCTGTATAGCATGCAATGCAGTTGATATAAAAAGATATCAAATCAACTTGATATTTCATACAATGTTTAACAAAAAATATTTTAGATATATCTAGATTTTTATTTAAAAAAAAAACTGTTTTGCATGATAATTGTTGATCATCCATTCTATACTGAAACAAAAGTGAACGAAAGAATTCTCGTGTTTTAATGCTTGATCATTGATGGTTCTTTATTGATGTCGACAGGAAACATTATTAAAAACGATTAAAGTCTGTTTGAAATAATTTGACATAGTGATTTTTGCATCTTATGCGATTATTTCTTTTGCAATCTCGGAACTTTCTTTGCAATAGATCCAGCCATTGACCCGGCAATTTTCAATCAAATAATATTTCATATTTTTGTAATTTTTCTTATAATGATTGTTGAAAACTAGAAATCTAAAGAAAAGTTAGCCTTTTTTATTCCAAAAAATCGGGTGCTACTGATTTTCAATAGATTAATCAGAACAATGAACAATGTGTCGCTTTTTCAAACCAAAATAGAATAGAGTTCTATTAATAATGTGGGCCTAGACAAGAATCTAGACATGGTCATCAACCAGTAGAATGCACTTAGCACTAGACAAACACCTATATACTAGAATCCATATATGGTCAGCTCACAGTACCTTATTTACATGTATATGCACATGCAGGGGCACGACAAGTTTATAATTTAACAAGTATATAAATACATTGTATATCAACTTTTTGTACACATACGTGAACATGGCAACTAAATATATTTTTTTATCGAAAGAGAAAAAGGAAACAACTTCCAAGTGTTTAATTATTTAGAAAAAGAGAGAGGGCCTAGGTTTTCGAGTCACCGATGCTTCAAAAAGACAAGATATTATCGGTATTTCAGATAGTTTTCTCAGGAGAATAATTAAGAACAAAGACAAGGACAATGAATCAAAGCCCGAAACGAAAAAAAAAAAACGAGGCGATTTAAGTTTGATGAATTTGAGAAAGACGTTATAAAAAGAACAGTAGATCTATTTGGGTTTTTAACGAAACGAAACGTTGACATTGAAAAAAATGAAATTTAGTTTGAAGGAAAAACATGATATCGAAATATCTATATTCATGCTATTTAAATTACTCCATGAGCTAGGGTTTCAATATAAAAAGGCGGGAAATAATAGAGAAGTGTTCATATATATATTATGGGTATAAATTATTCTGATGCACCCCATATGTTCGGGACATGTATCTAGGCACCCAACACCCGACGACCATTTGTCTTAAATCTGCAAAAAATTGAGCTTCATTCAAATTATTTATAATAGAGTTTACATCACAAGTTAAGAATTCTTTTCACCTGCCTTCTATGTATATGCCATTATGTTTGCTTTGATGGCATATAACGTTTAAATATATGTTTAGAAGACCCAACCCACACTTAAATATAATAACACCTTTAACTGTCTCACGAATTATATATGCCTGTTGGGCTTTTTGAGAGAATTGTGTTTACATGAATTGTTCCAAATATGTTAAGTGCCTTTTTGTGCATGGAAACAAATTTTCATCATAACAGTTATAAAATTATATTTGTGGAATTATTGTGACGAGTCTTTCCTAATAAGGGTTATGTGAATCACATAAAAAATTGTTATACACCGCAAATGGTTTTAATAATTTAGATAATTACACTTGTTCTTGATGTTAAATTACAAGAGTTGTTGACCCAAGGTATAATGATCTAATTTAAGATAACCCACGGAGTAATCTTGTTACTTGACATATTTTCCTAATTGCTAAATATTTGAGTCATGTAACACTTTATGTAAACCCCCTTTCTGTAAACAGCCCATACCATTAACATTCGCAAACGAATACCATAATTCCGTTACATATTCCATATATACCTCTACTTTGTTTACTAATGTTAGAGGCTGTTTACCATAACCCTGTTCATCTTTGTCAAAGCTTACAAGAACCAATAATGCCGCGGGTCACTTTGGACGCATTTCCACTTTGGACGGGCGCCACGTCAGGTCTCTACTTTTTTTTAAAGTTGACAAAATGAACGTAGATCAAAGGTCAATTACCTTGAAACCCACTCAGGGTGGATTCTTGGGTCATCGTTTGAAGTGCGCATGTGAGAAATATAAATATAAGTTGACAAGTTTTTTAAATAGTTTTGAAAGTATCTACTTCGTTAAAACTATCAGTAGGGGTTTATATTATTGGATGATATATAAAAATACATATTCAAAATCCGCCGAAAACGAAAAAAAAACTCTCGAATAGTTTCTCCACTTAACCATGCTTTCACGGGGAGATGTTGATGGCGTTTCATGTTGTTTGATAGTTATTTATATGTATATAAACACTTTCGAACTGATTGAATGCACATATCTGACTTAGGCTTAGATGGTGGTTTCTGTTACTTAATCTCCTGCTCTAACAAAATAAATATAACGAATTAAGAAAAAAAAAAAACATTCTATTCGAGCCAAATGAAAAATACCAAACGGCCATATAACATAACGGTCAATTATAATCATTACTCTATCTCTTGGGGGTCAAGACATATGAAAACGAGTGAAAGAAAATTAAAGAAAACAGCAAAGTGATACAAAAGGATATGCAAGCTTTTAATGGGACATAACTGTCATATCATTATCGTCCCTCGGGTGGCAAAATGAAGTGAGTGGTGTTATTGAATGGTGTCACAAATTAGTTTTATATTCATATAAAAGAAAATTACCAGTTATTTTCTGAAATGATCTTAAATATTCAAGTTGTCAATTTCCAATTACATTCAGAACGGACCAATTTGGAGTCTAAAATTGCTTTGAATTCCGGTGTTTGGTAAGTTATTCGTCACTTGAAGATGAAGAAAATCTGCTTTGAAATTATCATGTGCAAGATGGCCAAAAAGTGACATGACGATAGAACATTGCTATTTATAAACTGTTGCATGATACATCGATAGTTCAATCGATGAGCTTACAAATAATCATTTAAATTATATCAATATGATTGCCATGAATCGGAAGACCCAATTATCTATTTTGATGACAAACTAAAATCCAATGGCACCATCTTTAGCAAAACCATAGGCATACATACCGTTTATGCTAATACGGCTACTCAGCACTGACTCATCAACAAAAGCCCCTTCCCAAACACACCTGTCGCAATGATGTCTACGGCATAAATACATTTGTGTTATTGCAGAGCAGTCAACTAGAGTGGCGCATAAGTAAAACGTCAATACGCGGTCATAAAGTTTGTATGACTCGGCGCCCTGATTGATTTCCTTCTCTTATTCATAATGCTATATGAGCTGATAGTGCTGACGGGAAGTTTATGTTATATACCGATGCCATTACGTTCTTCGATTTTATGGATTCATCATATTTATTCAGTAGAATGAGATGACATAATTAAAAAGAAAACAATCAGATTGTCACTAAATGGAATTAAGGTATATGAGCTTTACGAACTTTGATAAACTGATGACACACGGCTAAATTAGGTAAAAGTTTGACACTTAAAGAAGACAATTTAAATCATGTATTGATTTCAATACGGATGTAAAAAGTTTAACAAAATTTGTTTTAATGAAAGGATAAACCAGACATTAAGTCGGCTTTCGCGTGTAAATTACATGTTTATCTGTTACAGCTTTTTGTCGAAACAACTGCACCCCAAATTATAGTTGTGCGAGATAAAACAAGGTACAACTCGTGTCCTATTTCGTTATGATTGAAAACCGAACGGTTAATAATAGGTTACAGTGACAGGAACGGGCTTTAAGGGACATATTTCCTTTATTTACCGTCTTTTCTAAATGAATACACTTACCATAATAGCTTTACATACATGTATTTATTCATTAGGATGGAACGAGAAAAGAAAAGGGTTGTAAAAGTGCGAGTTCGTTAATACCTTAACATGCTTCAGGGCGTTTCGTGTCTATCGTCGCTTCCTTTATATATTTTACACGGAATTGTTCATTTTATTGGTAGCTCTTAAGTGAATAAGCTGATATTAGTTGCTGCGTAAATATCTCTATTTATTAAGTTATGCCGAAGGAAATGTGAGGACCTTTCCAGGTCACATTATAAAAAGAGGATTCAAGCTACTTGCTACAAATGAGTTGTTATATGTAGAATTATAACGATTAATTACTGTTTCTTCTGTGGTTGAAATTAGATTTCGTAAATAATTGATGGATAAATGTATAGCAATTTTATAGTACGTAGTTTCAAAAGCCTACGTGTCGTAATTCCAGTTGACAGTATTGGCAACGATTGAAACTTAATGGTTTCATGAATGTCGATTATACGTCGAGGCTATAAACATGTAACTGCATTAGATGGTGTTTGGGGTTCCTTAATACATCATATGAATCATTTACAATCTGCACAGGTGGGACATGCTGAAATGTACGAATAAGGATATCGAAACTATTCAAAGTAGATTATTTGCACGAGCTATGACATAGCTCTTAATAACAGTAACTGTAATCAGTGCCTTAATGACTGTTAAAAGACAATTTATATTTCATATGGTGTGTAGATGAACAAACTAATTGAGGAGTATATCAACCGTCAGGCGCGAGTGGTTTACGTGTGGGATATAGACGTCTTTCCAAACTTCTATATGGATAAAAAATTAAGATTATAATTTTAGTGACACAAATTCTTATGCAATGATCATGTTAGCTAAGTCATAATTTGACAGTTGACTCTAAAACATATTGGTTATATACATGTAAATATAACTTAAACACAAACAACATGTCTACGAACGGAGTACTAAGAATGGATAGTTTGCGGGAGGACGAAAACTATTGTGATGGATTCGAGTTCGGATTCGGGTAAGTTCGGTTTTGTTTGGGTTTGTTCGGGTTTTAGAACTTAAGCCATATGAGGCAATAAAGTTTGAGTGATTACTGCATGCATTATACTGTACATACGCAAGTGGAACTATTGACATGCTCAAAATGTTCATGTGAAAACCCGGCCTTATAAATTCGTGCTCAAGTGCTTTGAGGATACGTTTCATATGATTCACAATAAAATACATATATGCCCCGTTTTTATCGATAGCCCATATGATGTACTCGTTCTATATTCGTGAGACATGCTCGGTAGGAATCCCTTCTGAAATCGTTGAAATGTTCTTTAAGTTATTTCACCTATCGTGCTAAAATTCGTATTTGATTTCGTGTTTCCAATACGAGACTTCAAATCGAAACACTTATCCCGTAATTCGATACATCATTTGCATGTGAATGTAAAATGCTTATAAACCGAAGATTAAAGAAAACAATTTGGGAATGCAATTGATATAGAAATCGCGTAGTCAGTTTTCGAATTGGCGTCTGGAGGTCTAAGACTGATTTTCCCGATTCGAAAGTCGAAATACACTTTAAAATATTTTAAGCACTCTAATAATCAGAAAAATTCTAATAAACCGTAACATATACAGTATTATTTGAGGTTCAGGAAGAATGTGTGTTCATCTTTGAAATAAATAACGAGTCGGGAATCGGACCTTTATAACCTGCGAAAAAGCACCCTGCCCCCTACCAATACGAATATATATTGTATTTAAGTGTGCCTTTATGAGTTCTTTTATTGTAAGATGTATATGTGTGTGTTTTCTTGGCAAACAGCTCACAAGTTTCTTTTATTACACACAGTTTCTGCCATTTAAGAAAAAATATAAGTTGCTAAAAGTGTACATGAACATAAAACTGATATAAAAAGAATTTCTTACTTTAGTTGGATAATAAACCTCAATATGTAATAAATCGCGATTTCTGCAACGGACAATTTATCAAACTTGAATATTTAAATGCTTGAAATAATTGAATGACAGATTTAGAATAGTGTTTTAATAGATAATTATGCGTTTAATAGATAGGTTTCCAGTCTTTTTCGTGACATACATTATTTAACTGTTTCATAATTGGCGTCAATGTAATAAAACCTCGATAAGAAGATAGATAATGCCTATACAGAACATTACTCAAAACTTCATAAATCACAGCGTATTTGGATAATAATTTACTTAACCATGGATGAATAAAAAGTATTATCTAAATCAGTTTAAATTTGTTTTTGGATACTAATTCACTTAACCACGAAAAAGAATAATATTATCTAAATCAGATTTTATTCGGTAATGTAACCTATATGTCTTAACGCGCAATGTTGCGTATTGTTGTCATTGTATGCAGTGATAAAAACCTTTGCTAAAGAAGCCTTTCAGTGACATATAATGGAGCATTATGGCGCTTGTCAACAGTGGGAGTGCACATTGTGTGCCAAGAGCCAAGAAAGAAGAAAGGGCTTCAACCTTGAATACAAACGTTTACACCGTTAAAATTTGGCAGGGTTTTAAAAAGATGACTCGTTGGTTAAACTTTATGAAGCACGAAGTCTATGTAGAAATTCGATGTATTTTCCGAATTGTTAATCTGATGTCAGGGATGATACTTTTCCTACATTTTGTAGATTTTGTAGATTTTATTTTTGAAAAAGGGCATTTCCGACTTTTTTCGTCGAACAAAGCAATTCCACAGAACTCTTGCCGATTTTGAATTGCATATGACAATTATTTATCTTATTAAATCAATGTGAGTTAAAAAGTACATTTAAAAAGCCGAAATTATTTGCCGTGATACATGAAAATTCGAGCCCTGGGCATATTTTCAACATTTCAATGCTCTCTAACAATATTGCCAAACTCTTTCCGACTGCCTAATTTACCTCACTCTTTTGTGAAGCAGCTATCATTTTTAAAGATATATCTAGGTTAAATTGAGGGCACCCTGTAAATAAGTGTAATGTGTT
>LQRL01125924.1:10912-24033 GCA_001703475.1 Hydroides elegans
GAAAGACATCTGTGTGAAATAATTACAAAAAAGGCAAAATATTAGTTGCAATTGCATGAACAGAAATGAAAGCGGGTATTGGTCTGTGAAAAGATACAATGTTCAGATTGATACGGAATTTTAAGTTGGAATGTAATAGTTTGATATTATTTTGATGAAGAAATAATGATAAACGCGTGGAATGAAATGTAGCTATATTTGCAAATAAATATTAAAAAGATAAAATATGAAAGATAAATAAACAATGGATTCGGTTTTTATGTCAACCCTACGTTTAAATGAAATGTGCCGGTTCTGTATTAGGAAAATATAGGGGTTGTGTACAATGGAGAAAATGGAGTCACTATCAGTGAAAATAATGTAAAATATGCGATCATGTAGCTCTTTAAAAAGTGATTTTCGGATATGAAAGGATGAACAATCGAATACAGGGAAATCTATTCACTTGTGGATGTAATCAAAAGATGATAGGTTAGGCAGGTGGCAGATAAAAAATTCATATTGTTTTATAGCATGCTAAAAAATAAGGTTTTAATCAACAATCTCTCCAATTCATTGACATTCGTAGGTGCATTTACAATAAAAATTTTATTTCAATTCAAAAACGAAGCTAGCCAACATAGATTACGTATACAAAACATTTGGTAAAATAAGACATATGAACTAAGCTTGGTTAACCCGAATGATCTCAAGTTAATCCAAGATTGTTTAAGCAAATAGCCTTGGCCCCGAGTGTCACACTCATTTGCAAGTCTTGCGTTGCATGACGCGTGTTCGCGTGCGGTCACACCAAGATATAGGATCGTTTCCAAATTCCGATCAAACATAAGCTCAGGATACAAGTTTCTTCTTGCAATTTGCTTATGTAAAGGTGCTAAATGGTTGAGCGGACATTGTTACCTGTTTTCTCATCTTGCGATTATATCGAGATTGCCCATAATCTTGGATTCCATCTCGGGTCTAGGGACTGTGTATGGATAGAGCTCTAACTCATATAAAGAAAAATGAACATCAGTGTGCGAAATAAGCGGTGGCCCGGTGGCCAATGGCTCCCTAAAACTCCATTTGGCCACCGGGTTTCGAAATCCGGTGGCCAAAATGGCCACCGCCATTTTCTAAAGCACCATTTATATATAATTAATGATTTACAATATATAAGAATATAATATAAAGCAAGCATTGGAATAGAGAGTTACTTGGTGTTCAGGTATGATTTAAAAAAATATATAAGACAAAATGAACAGAAAAGAACGCTTCTGCTATTGATAAGCATCGATATTATTTCCCTGGGAAACAATTGATACGTAGGTCTACTTGAGAATATTTGATAAATATATCTTCCTTTTTTTTTAATTGAAAAAAAAATCACACAGGCTGTTCCTTTGCATTGCATATGGGACGATCTGGTGCACCTTGGCGGTCAACTACACCAACGTTCATTTGGCTGCGCGAGTGTCGTTTAAGATAACACTCGCGCTTGTGCGAACTTTATCTTTAAACATTCCAATACTCGATAGAAAACAATTCATAAGAAGCTTCCATAAAAATTGGTGCTCGCGCCTTCGGCGCTCGCATTTCAAGATATTAAACAAAAAGTAAAATTTCATATGCGAATGTCGTTTCGGTAGTACGAGTGTTGTTTCTGAGAGCGCGAGTGTCGTTTCATCAGCGCCAATGTGTGGTTTGAGACGACGATTCGGTGTAAAGTGTATTCCTGATTACATCTTTATGATTTGTGAAAAATGATTTTGGCCACCGGGTTGTCGGGCTGGCCACCGGCTTTTGGAAACCCGGTGGCCCGATGGCCACCGGCTTCCAAATCCTTATTTCGCACACTGGAACATGTAAGTCAGTGGAATCCTCCTCGATGTTGCTAAAAAGGATCGTCTGGTTGGACTATCGCAGAAATAAATAGTCCCATATCATATATGAAATTGCTTAAAACCAAAAAAAAAAAGATTATTAGTTCCATTAATTTCAAAGATAAAAAACGGGGTGTAATGAGTATGAGTCTTTGAAATTTTTGGAAGTTTTCCTATTTTCTTTGTACAAAAGCCTCTGTTGCCCCTGGATACCAATAGCATCAAGACTAAAACACATCAATGTGCTCTTTGAAGACCGCTGCAGTTGACATTTTTGCAGCGAACACTCTAGATGATTGAATAAAAATGCAAATCCCAAACGTGTCTTTATCTTTTTGTCAAAATGTGCGAGCATCAGTTTTAGGATAAAGGCATGCGTACACATAAGTTTTGGCATTAGCGTTGTACACAAATTCTGTCTGACTTAAAACATGACATTTAATCCGACTCCAAATAGCACGTGAGCGGCATAGCAGAGAACTACTTAAGGGTTCGGTTACATTTCCAATGGCGCCATCGCGAGAAGCGTTATTTCATGTCTTTTAGGATGCCTAACGTTTACTATATTCGACCAACAATGATAGGTTTTCAATTTCGATAAGGAATAGTGACGCTGCTAGCGAATAATGTAACCATTACCTCATCGAAGATAGGTTCGAAATGCGATTTTGGCATCTCACAAGAAACAACGAAAAGGGAGTGAATCGCCTTTTGCATAATATAGTATCATATCAGATAATAGTATATTTCCGCTTATGGCAATGTTAGTCATTGAGGTGTCATTTTTATTTCAATTTGGCATTCAGAGCTGTTAGTAGATAGCTGGTTTGATATTAATAATCATGGCGCAACAAGTATGCATTACGCATGCCAAACTACTACGTTAAATGATGTCTGTGGCATTCAAACGATATGATAATGACAATATGCGCTCATCATAAAAGGTCCTTGAATAAAAAATAAAAAATAATAAAATGTGAAGAACAAGAGACACAAGTTGATGGCGTTTAATCAGTAAAGTAATATCTGCAATATGGATAATGGAATATTTAGCATTGAATCTATAAACATTTCAGCCAAAAAGAACATGCTCATTGAGGAAATGAGTATTTGGAACGAGTAATCCGCAATGTTTATGAACTGTCGATCGCTTAATTGCTCATCTCGTCCTACACGAACAGATGGAAAGCATTGAATGCGCATGTGTATTTTGCACGGGATAATTCTCTTTATGAAAATACATTATGATAAAAGAAAAGACAAGAGTTGTTGCTTTTTCGCTCTCCTCGGTTATTCGTTTTCGGACCAATGTCGGTCCGGAGTCATCCATCACTCGCGCGCCTTGATAACTCATCTCGTTTTCCGTAATCTCGGTTGGGCGCGAATTCAGAAACAACATAGTATTGCATTTTGTTTGATGGCTCAAAGACTGCAAATGATTGACCCTGGATAATATTGGATACAATAGTGACTTGTTTTGAGTTTAATTGAAGCTGAGAGGTCTATTAAAACTATTAAAAAATGTTGAGTAAGGGTTTCCTAAGATTGGTCGAAGTTTAGAATACACAATTATATGTTCAAATTCAAGTATATTATTAATATCTACCAGTTTATCCGCATCGTAACATATAAAAGTCAATGATCTTGTATCTAGTGCTTTAAAACCTATAATTTTATATAACTTCTATGGCGATAAGAAATACATGTATGCATGATATCACATGCTATTGAATGCCAAAATGGTGCAGAGATAATCGGTGAAAGCCGCCAAAACGTTATTATGAAATTACGTTGGCAGCACTTTGTGAGCCGTTTATAATAAACTGACTGAGTCAGATGCAATATCATTTTTACATGTCTTGATATCAAGTCAAGTTTTTCTCTCGTCGGAAGGCTTCCCACGAGAACATTGCAACTCAATAAAACACATTAGCTCTGCGAATAGTTGGTGTATGTAACATGACGCATGGTTCATGTTATAATTGTCCGCTAAACATTCGTTAGGAAAAAGAAAACTTTAAATCTGACTTGATATAATTTGATATGATTTGAGGGAAAACAAATGTGTCGTTAACTCCGTAAGATTTTGTGTTTTCAATATAAAGCACTCCAAAATTAATGTTCACATGAAACTCAAGCGTAATTGTATTTGAAAGAGCTTGAAGAAGAAAAATTACCCCGCTAAATAAAAAAAAGAGTTTATAAAGCATTTTTTTTTCAATATTTTTATTCAAAAGGACACACTTGTACCCAACATGTTAAGTATTAAATTCAAACAAAAATAGTATTTCAATCGGAAATGGAACCGGTGAATACGCTCCTTTCTCGTGGTGATGAGTATGACCTTCACCTTGCGAATACACAACATAACTTTTTGCACCAAGTGGAAATGCCTCGCGAGCAGAAAAAAAAACTAAATCTTCATTGTTTTGTTAAAGAATGTCTGCTTAGTTTGTATTAGTTACCAATGATTTTATAGGATATAATGAGGAAAACTGTATCCATGATATTCGATCAGGGAGTGGTTAGTTAAAACTTTAAATATTAGGATAAAAAACTTTGAAACTAATCATGGATTCTCTTTTTAACAAACAACTAAACAAAATTGCATTTCTAGCTGCCGTGTTCCGGTCGCTTTTTAGTGGAAATAAGCAAACCAAAAATAACAAAATTTAATTCAGTTCTTATATAGGCAAACGAGGTCTATACTATAGCCATTGTAAGTTTTTTATAATAATTTTACGCAATATATATACATGTACGGTAGGATAAATCACGTAGGATAAACTATGAATACGTAGATTTTCCAAATTACAATATCTTATTTGATACTTAGATAAAAACCATAGATACATTCAAATACGCATGAGTCTTTGATACATATAATGTTTGGCGAAATGAATAAAGTCACACACAAAAATAAAATGGAATTGACAAAGCGGAAAATCGAAGCGAACAGATGAAACGGATATTTGACGCATGGATAAATCCATAGTCAATTTCACATCGAATAAAGAGGAATATGAATAGGCGATAAAGTGATGTTAATCTAGATCGGTTAGCTTGGTTTTGCTCATATATCTCTATTGGCTATCTTCTTTTTTGTATTTCCTTGATTGACTTTTCGAACGAATCGGATCTGACTTGTTTCTCCGAAATCGATCTACTTCCTCAGTTGTATAGAAACAAACTTTGTTTGGTTAACTTTACAAGTGAAAACTAGAATTCTACCCAAGGATAATTTTTTTGTAGTAGTCGGGTTCCGCATGAGGTTTGATTTCACAATTTGAAAATAGTACCGACAAACCAAATTCTTAAAACTTAGACTACCTACATAATACCATTCATGTGCATTATCAGAGATGAGTCATTTTCAGACTGCATGTTCCCAGCAATCGACGGAATCCACCGAATTCCCCCCAAAAACGCGATGCACAAACAAGTATAAGGGGGTAGTTCGATAAAGAACACACGGCTTAATTGACTTTGGGAATAAATGTTTTTATGGACATAGGTTATTCGTTCTCGAGTGGCCCTTAACGTAATTGTTTTGCTCTTCTTCTCTTTTTCCCCCTCATCCTCCCGGCTGCCTTATCCCCCTTCAAACATAGCCTGGTTTATATCTCTGGGAAATAAACCCACTCGATTCTTAATAAAAATAAGTGTCTAATCGATCAGACAATAAAACGGCCCTCAGTCATCCCCCTCCCCAATCGCTGCTATCTTAACGTCAGCGCTTTATCATCAAACGGACGAGACAAACAGCTCAAATGGCCATCCTCAAAAGTTTTCGCATTAAAATTTAGTAAATTTCAATATTTTATTGGAATTATTTGAAATACATATACATGTAGCCTAAGGTACACTGCCTAAAGGTTAACTCGAAAAATGTGAACCTAACATTTATTTTTGATTAGACATTATGAACTGTTTTTACGATGAAAATGGATATACTGTATATCGGAATTATTTACGACTAGTACACATTGAATTTTGTCAAAACAACGAATGTTAATTCGGATCCTTATGAAAAAGTGCTAGTCCCGAAAAGAAAAGATCTAAAAATAATAATTCGCAAAATGATGCTCAAACCATAATGAAGTAAAACGCACAGTAGGGTTTTATTCAGTTATCAGACTGATGTTTTTTGCTTAACTAGATTTTGCAGCTTGATTAGGAACGCGAAATTCAGTTAGGTTTCCCTAGTAAATAGATAAGTTGTATTCCTGAAGTACGAAATGCATTGAGTATGTTTAACATTATTAGAAGGGAAATTGTTGGCAAATGTAACAAAACTAAAGACCGGGGTTCTGTTTGAGAACAATAACGTGATATGCCAACAAATAGCGTAATGACGTAATGTTGAATGTGAATGGGACTCGAGAGTTTATGATCATATTCATGTGGAAAATGAGTTACATCATGGTCCTGGACACAACTTTTGTATACATGGCAAACTACTTATGGTCAAGATCTTTATGTTACTAATACATGTATATAACTTCAACAATGTTGATGAAAAAAGGCGGCATATTTGGTTGAATTAATATGTTTTCTTCGGGGCAATTAAAGAACAGCGCATAAAATTATTGAAAAAAAAAGTTTAATTGTGAGATGAAAACAATTTAACGAAAAAGGGTTCTCGTAGAGAATAGAGAAACACAGAATTCAGTGATTGTGCGTGATATATTTCAGGTTTATAGACTTATCAACGAAATGCTAACGGATATTATAAAATGACAAAAATCAACATCAGTTTGATAATATTTAAGTTTTAATACATAAACGGCTGTACATAGAAAAACCCCCGAAATGTCTTAATAGAAAACGATTGTTTGACGCATAGACAACAAGAAAAAAAAATTAGATATTTATCAAGCAGGAAATGCTCCCTGGATATTTAACAAATGCTAGCAATTTTTGTTCAATTGCTCACAACTTTGATTAGACCTAAGGTTGCAACGGGTGATAAAGGGAACCTGGAGTTTGATAAGATGTCAAAAGACCTTTTTTGAAAAAAAAAATAACTCGAGATATAAAGGGCTCTATAAAGGGTTTCTCTCCCTTTGCAGCAGTAGGTCTGCCTTTGTGAGCAATTTCAGAATTGTTTCCGACTTTATAGGGCTTGCCTTGAAAGAACAAGAACTTATAAACAACGCACACACAAAGGAAAGATTGTATAATGAGTGTAACAGAAGTCTGGATATTCCATTGCAAGGAAAACACCTTGAGATTGGATCGGAGCTATTTAGGATTCTCTTTTGTTGAAATAAGAAAACTACGTTGTACATTGTATATTTGATGGATCAAATTATGTACGTGTTATTGATCGAAGGATAAGTGCAAACCATCTTAGTGCTACATGTATGTAACAAGATGAAAAATCGAAGAACTTAAATAAAGAATGCAAACACTTAATAAGTAAATGGACACGGATATATATTTGGTACTAAACCCAAGTGATTGAATAAAAGATACAATCTTACCAATCAAACTCTAAACACCAACCATGAGCTGGTTCCAGCCTAAAGGATCCTCCTCAGCCCAAAACCCGACCTACGTAGTCGTGGGCTCAGGCGGCAAACCCAAAACCGTCGTCACTGCAAACGACGACAGCCCGCGGAATGACCCCAACGGACAGATGTTCGACTTCCAATACAAATGCCCCATCAGTCGGTACAGCACTCTAGCGCACGTGGCGCAAAAGAAACGCGTCGCGCCCTCTAGCGGTAGTGGCGCGACACGTGGTGCGAATGGCGCGGCGCACCCACCGCCACGTGTACAGATCATTGATATTGGTCGCGGTGTTACGGATGCAAAGCGAGTGTCGCCCGATCGCATTTTGATCGCACCGAAACTCGCGCGCAAACCACATGAACCAGAGGATACGATAAAGGAGGATGACTTCTTTGTGGCTACATCACCGCCTGTTGTCGCCAGCAAAATGGCGGCCCCGTTCGTCAAAAAAGACAAGGAGGAATCGCATATTAAAGGAGGTCATGTGGGTGCTGAAAGAAAGCAACGAACGCACTCACACAGTGATGGTTTTGAGTTATACACGAAGCCCGCGGGAATAACAACGGGGTCGAGTGGTAAAGCGCGTAGTCAGTCCGCGAGCGATAATAGCGGAATGAACAATGATGGATTCTCGTATAAAAATCACGACCACGGCAATGCGGATAGCCACATAAACGGTACCCATCACGGTGGCAGTTATGCTGCAAACATTTTGCCATATTCGGATAATAATGATAATATCGCCGTGAGTGCTAATAAAATGAAATCAACAAAGCACAATGGCGCTGTGAACAAACCAAGGGCGTCTAAATCATCCAAGTCGAAAGGTGCCTCTTCAAAGCAGCCCCCACCAAACAAAGTCGGTTCGCTTTACACCTGTTACATCACCTCATTGCCTAGCATCCAGATCAAGTCTATGTCTTCCAACTTCGGCCGCCAGTTCTACGACGATCTCAGCTATAACGAAGACGTTAACGGTGGCGAACGTGACTCGGATGCGGACTCTGGTGACCATAGTGACAACGATGACGTCACGATATTCAGTGACGTCACCAATGGCAATCACGTGATCGATGATCCCGGCGTCAAGGTCACATCTGACAAGGTCACGGCAACGAACTCTACAAATGGTGCCACAAACAGTATGAGGGAATATTCATTGGAAGAACTACTGGATTCTGTGGACGATTTGGAATCTGCGAAACGAGAACCTGTTATAAATAACGTCATATCTAATACGCCTTCGGATGGATATGAACGTAAATTGAAGGCGATCTCAGCGGATCACGAGCGCCTATTGAGCGAAATGCAAGCACGTAAACGCAATTTAGCGCTGGAACTAGCCACGCTCGAAAGCAATAGTCAGGAACTCGATGAGAAAATACATAAACAGAGCGATCATGATGAAGCGTCCGATTGCAACGATTTGTTTGAGAGCCTGGCTTTCGATCGACATTCGAAGCAGCAAATGAATGGGATTGAGGATAATGATCAAATAAATGGGGATTGCGGTGGTGGCGTTGCGAATGATGCAAACACACGGTTCGTCATAATTTGGTTTCAAATTGTAATTTGTTAGAGAGAGTTCTTGTCATGTTACAAATATCGACTTAAATAGCTTATGTTTATTTATATTTTTTCAGTAAATGCGTGATTCAATTCATATTTTATTACGTCCTCCTGTGAAGTTACATGCGAAATAATAACAACGTGTAATTTAATCAGAATCTGCTCTTTTGGTGTCTTCTATAAACCAGAACTCCTTTAGACCTACAAGTTATGTTTAAACTGCTTTCGTTGCACGTTTCAAAACGTGTGGATAAGAATCTGTGAACGGGAGTTCACGTCTCATTTGCCTGTGAAGGTTATCGGGCTGTTTCTAGTCGAGGCGCCCGTAGTGTGATTTTCATCTGCTAGATAAATCCCTAAAGTTATTCTCAGGCGTCAAATAAAGGCGACAGAGGTTTATCATTGCCACATGATTTCCCAATAATGTTTGGTTTATGTGACGTTGCAATGCATTTTCCCGTGTTTTGATGGTTTATTAAAGATGATTTTGCTTAGAAAACATAATATTAAATTCTTTATACAGGGGTATATACTGTATGTACATGTATTAGGTTTGAAGCACCTATAAGTACAAAGCAACCAGGAATTTTGGAGCGGGAGTTTAACAAAACTTTGTTTTTGAAAGCTATATTTGTATGGATCTCTCTCTTTCTCTCTTCTCTCTATCTCTATCTCTCTATTACACTCCCCTTATTTTTTTCCTTCTCTCAATCACACACTCACTCGATCACTCACTTACCGAAGCAAATAACTCTTAGCCCTATTCGAAATTATCAAATTTCTTAGTGACAGACAATCCTGAATCATGACCCTCACCCATCTGATTTCCCCGTTTCTCCCGTTATTGGTTGATGATTGGCACAATCTGTCGCACATTCCCCAAAGTGCGTCGATCAAACACCAATAAAGCGGAGAGGAAATGGATTGGTTAATCAAGGTGCATTGCCTAACGAGTCTGCTTTTTATCGTCTCCTTAATTTGCTTATTGCCGCGTATCTGTCCGGGTTCTTAAAGGAGGGTGATGTCTCAAGTGGTATGCAGAATGTCCTACTACAAATGTAGGGCCCATGATATTTATGTTGCTTTGTATGTTTGTCCTATTTAAACGAAATACATAAAAAAACAGTTAGCCGGTTTTTGCTAGATTTAATTCACCTTTTATGTTTCTTTCTCTTTTCCTTACTTTTCTTTCTCATAATTTATTCTTTCCTTCTATAACATGATGAGAGTCAATCATCACGCGCACTTGTAGGTCTCAACTAAATATATGTTTGATGTATTGTACATGGAGTTGTGTCTTTGTGTGTTTCAGGCTTGAAAAAGAATACAACAGCATGAAGAGTAAAGAGACAGAAGAACAAACTGAAATCAGGGTAAGTACCATTTACCCAGATAGACTCCTACGATCTCAAGTTTACTGTTTAAATAACCATTCACTTATAATTTCAAAATTATAAAATAATTAATGTAATACTTTATCAATTGATTCATTATCTATTATAATTGATTATCAAAGAACAACAATATGCAGTAGCATGAATCTTTTCAAATATCATTATAATCCAGTTTCAAACTTCATTCTGATTTTAGACATTATATCTTAACGTAATTTATATTGATTTTCAGCGCCTACGCACTGAGAACAAACTGCTACGACAGCGAGTAGACAATCTAGAAAAGGTAAGATTCATGCACCTGTTGTATTTGGAGCTGTTGATGTTTCCATGCTCCGGACAGTGATATGTTTAACTCTAACTATAACAAATACAATTGTCTTTCTCACGGTGCGGTGCCCTAGCTGCCAAAATCGCGGTGCTTTTACCTTACGGGGGTTTACCCCCACCCTTTCTAGTTCTATAAATGTACATTTGTATTTGTTCCGTAATTCGATTCCATTTTCGCGCTTCTTTGGCATTATTCGAGTCAACCCTTGAATAACAAAAGCGCACAATAAGCACCATGCATAATGACATTCAAGATAAGATACCTCAAATTTGAATGACGTCTACATTGGCGTAACATGTGCAATGCATAAAATATCGTTCTGGATATGTTTCATATTGTATCCCTCATGGCGTCTCCCTCTCCATACAGGAGGCGTCCACGTTGGCAGACCAGCTGAACCAGATAATGCAATTGCCAAACTATCATGACAAAACAACATGAGATAGCTCCTATACATTTATATTAAATCATCAATTTTTTCGTTCCTATCCCTTGTTCAGGAGACGTCTACTTTGGCGGACCGCCTGATCCAGGACCAGATCAAGTGCGCGCAGATGGACGAGCAGATCCTGACACTGAAGAAGGACTTGAGTCTGAGTCGAACCGAGAGCTCGGTGGCGAGCAGTCGGCTGGAGGAGGTGCAGGAGCAGTACGAGAATATATGCAGGGTGAGTGGGAAACTGATTATGAATAATAAGTGGTGACGGTTAAGGACAACAGTATGCTCCGGATGAGGGAAGGGAGGGGGGAGAAGAGGGATGGTGTTGCGGCGGAAAAATATTTTGGATGACTTGGGAATGATACGGCATGAGTGAAAGGGGTTGATTGTATAATGAAAAGGGGACTCTATGCCAGTTTGAGTGTTTTTTTTGGACAAATATGATATACCAATGAACCCCATAGTAATCAATAGAACACCTTCTTTTGGAACTTTTTAGTAATGATTGACATCTAATAAACTAATTTGTATTGTCATTGATCCACTGCACAAAGCAGTCCATAATCGATTCATTGCCTTTTACAGTCAAACAGCAGCAGTTCCTCTCAGGCGTCCTTGGAAACCAGTTTACCGGAAGCGGACCAAAACAAGTTCCACAAACTGCAAACGGAAGTGGCCGAACTCAGGGCGAAGGATGCCGAGTCCGCGGCGCTCGTCAAGCAGCTTAAGAATAAAATCAGCGACCTCGAAAACGTATGTTCATGGTTTATATCCATACAGTATTATATTTACAATAGCTCATGAATGGCGAATTAGCGACCTTGAAAACGTATGTTGAGGGTATAAAAGCCACACAGAATTATCCTTCAGCTTTTGATTAGTGAATAAAATCTGTTTGGTAAGGTGATCATTTCTTGAAAACTAAGCCTAAAATTATATTGGATTAGCCTATAGATACGTTTTATCATTTGGCATTTAATTAATTTGTTATATTTTTACTATACACTGTAGCTTTGTCAATTTGCACTAGATAAATATACATGTAGGTGTATTTAAAATTGTTTGAATGATTGATCGATTGATTGATTGATTGATTGATTGACAGCGGGCCACACAGGACGCTCAATCGCCCACAGAGGAACTCCAGAGCATGCAAGAAGAGTTGATCGCCTGCAAACTACGCGAGGCCGAGGCTAATTTATCGTTGAAGGAACTGCAGCAAAAGGTCATCGAACTCAAGCAGCAATGGCAGGTAACACGGGGACAATGTTGAAGTTTGAGAAATTAAGGGTTAAAGTTGTGGAATACAAGTTATTATCTTTTGACAGAGTATACAGTTGGTGCTTTCAAAATAATTGTTATATAGTAAGCAATGATACAGGGCTTTAGGTACTTTTATTCGATTTATTTGGTAACTAAAAATAATTGGTTAAACAAGTTCCGGTATGTTCTTTTAGCATTAGATTTTATAGCCTTATTTGTTAATCAATGTTTTATATTGAGGTATGCTTCTGATCATATTACCTCTGCAATATAAATTGATACCCAGGACAATATTTTCCAAGGTAATAATATTTAAACGCTTCCCAAGTATAATATTTGTCTCTTTTTGCTTCCCTCTATAGAAACATATGGACCGATTGAGCGCATGCAATCCCCTTTCAAAGGCGAACAAGAACGAAGTGCGCGTCATGTGCGATGAAGTGATGAGCGTGCGCATTCGAGAGGCGCAGGCCGTGGCTGAGCTCAAAGATATCAAGCAGAGAGTCATGGAGCAGGAGACACAGGTAAAGGGGGTTGGGGTTGTGCGTTTGTTACTCAAGGGGTATTCCTGGGCTATTCGTTAGCTTTGTGTTGGTTAAGGTGAGATTCCTAGAATGAATTCCTTTAGTTTAAGGTACCAAAGCAACTGTTTATATACATGTACATGAGGCCATCTCTATCTTTATCTGCGGCTCCGCTTTCTCTCTCTCTCTCTCTCTCTCTCTCTCTCTCTCTCTCTCTCTCTC
>LQRL01125937.1:0-14313 GCA_001703475.1 Hydroides elegans
CACATATTGATTTACATATATGCTGTTGTGACTTATGCCTCGAGGGCACTCATACATGATGTTCAATAAACTTGTGTAGAATGCCTGCCGTTCTTTGTTAATTGGATTATCACGAAATGTGTATAGGCTTAAATGTTATCTAGACGTAGCATCGGCACGGAGACAAAAAAATACACCAATATCGGCTGAACTCACCC
Organism: Hydroides elegans; assembly: GCA_001703475.1. Lineage (NCBI taxonomy): Eukaryota > Metazoa > Annelida > Polychaeta > Sabellida > Serpulidae > Hydroides > Hydroides elegans. Next base: position 198 of record LQRL01125937.1, read on the forward strand.
GGCCCTGTTCTACGATTTCACTTTGCAGAGCCTTTGATTTCTGAATGAGTACCCGGATGGCCTTGGTTAGCGAGGTACACGAATCGAGGATTTTCTCGTTCACCTCACGCCGCACACCACTTTGCTGTTGAGAGGCCTCCATCATTTCCTGAATGTGGCAAAAAACATGCGGTGGCTTTTATGAAATGCACTCAAATCAATGTATTGTAGTCAATATCAACCAGCATATGTTCACATTGACTGAAACACTTTGCGAATGTCAGCATATGCGGTTTTCATAGATTGACTACAACATATAAATGTTTGGCCTGTACATTAAGGTATCATTTAAGAAACTGGAATACAACATCTGATCATAATTTGTGTGAGGTCTTCATCGTTTCCTGATTATGATGTACGCAAAAAGCAAAAGGTTAATTTTATAAAATGCACTTATAAAGTTTTCAATTCGTCTATTACAGGTTTTATATATAGCATGATACATACATTGTGTATAACGAAAAAAATTAAACAACTGAAATGCAAGATGTCCGATCATATTTTTGCCAGATCGAAAAAAAAATATTGGTGCTATTTTTAAATTCATATTAATTTCATAACTCCGTGTTCTTTTGATGTACAGTTTTAGGCATCCCAACAATATCCATACATTCATTTAAGTTTTAGTGGATTGGAGCAGACCGCCATCTAGTGGACAGGAAGTTTAGACGTGAACCGGGCTTCGTGTCTACAGCGTTGTTTTATTTAAAATCAATATAGTTATATTCACCTAACCAAATAGACCATGAAATATACCGCGAATCTCTCACCTTAGTTTAATATGCACACTTTCAATATACATGAATAGGGGCGTCTAATATCAAAAGCAACAATCAAAATCATCATACCGCAAATCTCTTAGCCGCCTGTTCAATCGCATCCGTTGTCTGTTGCAATTCCGACTCGACCATGTCGCCCATCTTTTCGGCTTCAACATCGGCAATCTTCGGCAATAGTCGCTCGCCGAACGCCATGATGCGCTCGATTAACTCCTTGACGCGGTCGGATTGGTCCGATACGCTTGAATGGTCTTCTGTTCAAATGACAGAGAGAAAGGAATTGTTGATCGCTTCGTGAAACGTATGTGCATTGCATCAGTGTATCAATAGATTAATTATTTTAAAAGCTTTTAAGGTTATGATGCGCTCGATCAATTTATGGAAGAGGTCCGATTGGTCCGAGACGCTTGAGTGATCTTCTGGGAAACAGGAAAGGACTATGTAATTGCTACACAAAATGCATACATCAGTAAATTAATTGTGCGCTCCGAATTGGTCCGACACGCTTAAATGATCTTGTTTAAGTATTAGGGAAATGTACGGTACTATAATAAGTTTGAAATTGAATTATTATTTATGTGTATTCTAATGATGTGCTCGATTAACTCCTTGACGCGGTCCGATTGGGCCGAGACACATGAGTGGTTTTCTGTTCAAATCACACAGAGAAAGTGCCATTAAATTGTTCCATAAAATGCATGCGCTCCATCAATTCTTTGACGCGGTCCGATTGCTTGAATGGTCTTCTGTTCAAATATTAAGGAAATGTATGGCAATACAATGACTTCAAAATTCAGTTATGTCTTTACGCGATTACATTCAGACTAATATAATGTAATTGATTAACGTTGAAATTTGCGACGATTCGTCCATGAACTCAAATCATAAACTGGCATTGAATACATTGGCCTTTTGTCCAAAATCACACTTTACCTTTCGCTTTTATATGGATGAACTTACCTTGCTTTAAATATCCGAGCAATTTCAAGCTCTCGTCACCGGATGCACGGCATTCTTCCGAGAGGCCTGAAACGTAACCAGGAAAGTCTTAATGAGCATTGATTTTTGTTCTGATAAGCATTATATAATTGTCAGTGCACAAGGCAGACAGCACATAGTCTATATGAAGGAAAAATATATCACGGAATGAATCAGAAATTGATTGTTTATTATTGAGCGAAAGATCAAACCTTTACCGTTAACAGTTATAATCATACCTTCAGCATCTTCTAAGTTGGGAACATTGTGCGTTGTGGCATAACCCTGGACGATGGTGTCTCCCAATTTGTGAGAAAAATCACAAATGCTCTTGATCACCTCCGCAATACCTACATTATTTTGAAAATTTTTAATTATGCATATATATTGAACCAATTGGGTTACTAAACCTATGTTTAAAGACAGTTTAACGACAGTTCGTTTTCCAATTGATTCATCGAAAAGATTATTTATTTGCTATAGGCTACTATAAATTAAACGGGTTTCTGTTAAACAAAGATAAATGCAAGCGTAACGTCAAATATTTTATATAAGTCACTAAGAAATTCTTATGAATTACCACATTTGAGATATATCGATGGTTAATGTATATTTTACTACTTCTAAGCACTTTGCGTTTAAAAATAAATAAGAAATATATACTTTCGCGGTTGTCCTTGAACTTGGCGTATGAATCTCGCAGCGAGGTGAGTGACCCCAGCACAGGTTCAGCCCGGTTCAACAAGTACTCTGTGAATAGCAAGGTAATAGCAACATGATTATTGTTGAAGCATTGACCCGTCCAGAATTACTGAACCATAATTCGATTCATTTGAGTTCATTAGTGTCAAAACATTCGAAACACGAATCACAACTGGAGACCAATATGCGACAAATTTATACACACTAACCCGAATGCCATAACATATAGAGTATCAATAACATATATATCAAATAAAATACATTCGCACCGTTCAATTAAATATTTGGCTGGAAAACAAGAGCGTATAGTTTACACAATCATCTTCATATAGCACATACCTCTGCTTAGCCTCAAGTACAAATATGGACTTAGGAGTTTAGTTTATGGAAACCTAACATCTTCATAAATTCATATCAATTTCAAATTCAAATGTCGTCAAAGAATAATCAAGCACCTGCAGTGCCAGTGACTCCGAGATGCGAGGGATTCTCTGCTTGGTCCATGGCCTCGCAAATTATGCTCTCTCCCTCTTCAACGGCGCTCACTGCAAACACATAGACATTGAGGCACATGCACGAATGACAGCAACATGCATTTTTCATAGTAGTATTTTTCAAATGCTAATTCTATTACAATTTAATGATTTTATTCACCATTTGTTTTTTATTATTATTATCATGCCGTTACAAAGCATAGATTTTTTTCTTTTTTGTGAATACTCTTGGCGATTTCACTTAAGAATCCACAACAAAAATTTGCATTCGTCTTATTGTATCATCATATGAAAAGGAAAGTCATATCATTAAAAACGCATGTACTTTATGACATTCCATCTATTAAGCAACTTGTTCACACACACAATGAATTGTTAGTGTTACATGTAGATCACATACATGTAATCCATACACATTAATTTTATTGTACAAATAGGCCTCAGAATTCAAAGAATGAGTAAACAGCTAAAATATACACTATAAGAACTGAAAGAGTTTATGAACGTTTGGATACTTTAGCCCAAGTTTGAATTAAAATACATGTATCACATACTTGTATCTCAATAGTCAACTTACCTAACAGAGCTCGCTGAGTATCATTGATTCGCTGTTTGTGAGACTCCTCCGCACTCTGTCTATCCTGATTGACTTGTTGTAAGGTTGCTTGCAAGGCTGCAAGTTCTCCACGAGTTTGTTCGAGTGAGTCGTTTAAGTGAGTGCGCGCTGATTCTATTTCTTGCAGCTGTGACTCTAAAGACTGAAGGTAAAAGCAAATCATGGGTCATTAGTACTCTAGTTTATTGAAATTACTTCGGGAACGGGACAATGGTTTCCATTAACCGTGGGTTCCGGAGAGTTAAGGACTGGTAACGATATTTACGATGAAAGAATTCACGAATATATATTTCATCAAGAATGTTATCATATAGTCACAACTATACCATATGCCAATTGCTCTATCATGGTAAGATAATTGATAATTTTTATGATAGGTATATGATACACTTTCCATACATGTATGGAAATATGTATACACAAACAACGAAACATGCAGCATGGTATGGTGTGAGCTTCAGTTTACGTTTTCAACTATTTATAGAGCTTAAATATAAATTTATAAAAAAAGGTATTTATTTAGTTTTAAAAATTGATACAAAATATCATAGACTTAATGTAACATGTAAAAATAAAAATGTATTTTTAGTCAGGGATCATGCAAAACATTGGAATAAAAAGGACAAAATTTCGACTTGGTATGTCTGAGAATTTCTTTTACAACAACATCACTTATGGGCAAAAGCAAAAGAGACTAAAAACCTGTCTGAATTGATACAACATTTCATGCTGATTCTTACCCGAATCTAGTGTTACCAAAAAAGAATTATATCGTATTAACGTTGATATAACATGATATATATGTTTTTTTTTGATACAAGCAAATTGTTTTCTTTTTCACTTTCTATCAAACGTATCGTTTTTCAATCTTACATTTTTTTCATTGTATTTTAAAGTTTAAGGATATCGAAGAATATTGGTCCTAGCTCCACATCATTATTACGTTTTGAACGCTTCACTAAAGAAGTTGCATAAACATTTAAATGATTTTAATTCCTCGATATGTATAGTAATATCACATGTGGAAATATCTTTGACACGCACACTTCTGTTTTGTATTATTTAACACTAGATCTAAGACGTAGTTCCAATAAAAAATGAATTCCTTATATTTGTTTTGACAAAAAAACGCCATCTAACCAACCTGCTTTTGATCGTTGAGCATTTTCTGCTCTGCCTCGGCTGCCGCCATCTTTTGAGCCGAGTCCTCGCCACTTTGGAGAAGATCCGATTGCACTCTGGCTCGCTCGGTGCTCAATTCTTGTACCTCCTGCTCTTTAGCCTGGAGATAAGTGTTAATATGGTTAGAAATATATGGAATATCAGGCCTTTATGAACAAGGGTGGATAGAGATGTTATTGAAAAGGTTAGATTGCACTTTGGCATGCTCGCTGCTTAAGTTCAGGAACTGCTCTTTCACCTGGAAACATATTTATATATGTTTACCACAGACCTTGATGGGAAATGGGGTTTGAATGGGGATAGGGAAGGGGGTAAAGGGGTCCTCCCATACTTTTATGCGCTCGCTGCTCAACTTTTGGGCTTCCTGATTTTTCGGCCGTTTGGTAAAAACATAATGAAGATACCTGATATAATCTAGTAGACTGATGTTAATCAAAGGTTATTTCTAGAAGTTACACTTTGACAAAAAAATAAGAGCTCATTTAAGTTAGAGATGCTTTGGTGGGCAGCTCAATATTTGTTTTTAGGATGTAAGGGGGTGTAAGGGGATATTGGGATTTGCCAAATTTTATCTAAAGCTTATTTAATGTTTAAAATATGATAACCAAAATCATTGATTATCCTTAAAAGACTAGTACACCTTACAAGCTACATTTTTTAAATACAATGAGATTTTGAACCGTACTCGCGAAAACTCGCCAAAATAATAACTTTACCTGTAACTGTTCTTTCACTTCCTCTTGTGCATGTTTCGATTGCGCCAATTCCTTTTTCACATCAGCATTCTAGAAATAAATCACAAAATCCTCTCAAATAATAAAATTGAGATGCAAAGGACGCCTTGATTATTTTCAAAACACGCGAAGATGTACGTACCTATCCCTTCATTGTACATTTCCCCAAGTAAACTACCAACAAGAATTTGACTTTAATGTTAATCTATATTTTGATAAAAGAGGTACATCTACGCATGAAGAACGCTCATATAACTTAAATAAACACCGGGAAGGGGCCTTTAAAACCAACCCATTCAAAGTTCGAAATATTCATACCGCTCTTAAAAGCTTGACGTGTTCCTCTCGAAGGTTGGCATAGATGGTCTTCATTTTCTTGAATTTATCGTCGTTCGCTCTCGCTATTCCTATCGAAAGTGGAACAGGTTAAATATCGTTTAATTTTCGATCTAGAGTGTGCCTATTCTTTACAAATACTACTGGGATTATTCATGAAAATATGAGATTCCTTAAGTTCAAAGTATCTCTTGCTGTTAAACTGACCGCAGATCGCAAACAAGCAATTCAAAGGCTGCAGCGGATATTTTGAAAATACATTTATAAAATTATTTGAATATTTCTTTGCAACTTTTGTATATAAAGTCGAGTGTGATAGATTGAAACTTACTTTCCATTCCGGCCAATCGGTCACTGGCTTCCGCATTTTTCTCGCCGTCTTTCAGTGCCGTGCGCAGGTGCTCGTTTTCCTTAATACGATTAAATGTAGAGATACTAAAAGCCTTAGTTCTCATTAACTAAAGGTTATGAATATTTAATATGATCATGATAAGTGATTGTCTTAGCCCGTACCTTTAATCTAATTATAGAGTACACTATGAATGACAATCAAACTTTGAATTACTTACGTCAAAAGTCGCATTTTTTTTCGAGGAATTATTATCCAAATTAGTTTAACTAATCGGTTATGTTCATTAGTTAAATAGAGACAAATATATACCAGTTGCGTTGACTCTGCAATTTGCCGCAACTCATTGAGTTCCATCTCTAGCTCTTTGATGCGATTATTCAGTGACTCGATGAGCATCCCGTCTTCGGCTTTGACTCGGGAAAGTTCGTATTTCAGCTCGTTCACTTCGTGCATCAGGCGCGAAATCAGCAGATCTCTGTGGAAATAATAAACAAGTTATTATTTTCATCAATCATTTTAACAAAGTCCTTCAACGTGCTATGATCATTTTCCTTTGCATACTTAAGGTATTTGATATGTACATGAAAATGTAATGTATGCTTATTCATGCAAATTATCGATGACACTTCACTGAAGAGAAGAATTGGGTAACGATGGGACCGACATTTTACCATGCTAGGAATTTGTAAAAGCAATTTGGGAATTTGTCCATAAAATACAGTTTCTGGTGCGACCAACCGTTTACACAATCTCAAGAACTAAACAAACATGCGTGCACCCTATAAGCCCCCATACTTCGACCCGAACCCCTTGTCCCCCACATTCCCCTCGCTTCCCCCTAGAGCATTTTGGGGCAACAGGTGAGGATGCAAAAACATGTACCCTCTTAAATCCAGCCCAAACTCCATCCCCTGCCCCATCCCACTCCAAAACAAACCCACCCACCGCTCATCCGGCGGTGCACCCTATCGACCTAATCTTACCCCATGCCCCTTATCCCAACCACCCACCCACCTTTCATCGGGCTGCGGGCTAGGCGAAGGCGCTCCATTATGCGGCGGTGGCTGACTCATCAACCCATCAACATCATCAGAACTCGTTGTCGACGACGTGTCCACCAGGAGGTCGACGGGCGTCTCTTCATTGATTTCCGGTTCCGGGTCGGGAACTATGGCAACGGGTTTGACGTGCGAGTGCAGGTTGGAGGCGACGAGGAAGTTGGGCGCTTCCTATATGTGGTGGAGAAATCGAGTTTGGTAATATAGTATTTTTAGTAGTATACAATGCAAATGTTACAACAAACTTACATGAAGTTTGTAATTTTTTCAATGCATTTTCAAGTGAGTCAAATTGATCAAATGTATAGGTGAACATAAATGATTTATGTTTTACTATCATCAAAGTAATACAAAATTTTGTTTCATTCTTTAAAAAGAAACAATAACACATGGAATGCATGCAAATGTGTCTCATGGCCATCCTCACAGACAAAGAATATATCTAAAATTCGATACAATTTCTATATTGTTTCCTAAAACTAATCTCTATCATCGTTAGCGACTAGGAAAACTTACAGATGGCAGTGTTGGTACGCGAATAAGGTTCTTGAAGAACTGGAGATTAGCGGAACTGGTGTAGAATGTTTTCAAGGCTTTGTACTGTTCGTAGAAACGCCCTCTGTGGCCTCCTAGGGTGTCCGGTGGTAAGGCTACAAAGAGCAAATAATATTCAGGTGATTACATGATTAAATCAAATTCTAATTATTCAAGAACATAACCCGACCAACCAGTCGCAAGTTTCCTTATTCTAATGAGTGTTTTTGAATAATAAAAGGAATCCATAAAATTTCTATATATATTTTTTAGCATGTTTTAAACTATGCATTCTCCATATTAACTTTACAGATGGGTGGCAAATCTATTATTACTTGTTTTATAAAATAATGAACAACGCGTTATCATGTAACGATACATTTCTCCTTTCAAAAATTGGTTCATCTAAAATCGAACTCACTCGAATGCAGTTTGAAGAGCATCTTGACAATGTAGTCATACAGCTGGCACGAATCCTGGATGCATGCGATCAAAGGAGCGAGACGACATTGGCCCGCAGCTGTCATTGAGTTGGAGCGTGACATGTCCAGCGAGGCGAATACTAGATAAAAGAAGGTCAAAAGGTCAAAGAAAGAGGTTATGGCAAATCAAGGCAAATGACCATGGTCGATGTTCAATATACAATTGATGTGAATATGAATTGATGTGATATGTTAAGAGACAGGGTTAGGCCTCTGTTGAGTCCCGATGGGTCAAACTGATTTGAAGAACATGTTTTTAGAACAACAATTACGTTTGTCGGTTATAACCTCTATGCACATCTTTTGATAAAACATCAATATTTACCGGCTTTCTGAAGCGCTAGGATGTCGTCCATGTAATCGAGGAAATCCACTGTCAGCTCAAAACTGAAAAACATATGCATAGACGAAAATGTTTATGATATCTAAAGTTAAAACGCAACTTAAAACTTAAGGACATTTATTGTTATTATAGGAATGTCTAAATTACATTTTTTTTATCTAAACATATCATATCAAATTCAGAATATCGTTATTCAATTTCCTTAGTAGCTACCATATTGCAAACACAACGATGCACATTTACAAATAATACATTCTCAGATATGAAATATACTCACTACATATTAATATCGGTTCCGACAATTTTTTCAAATTGTTCTTCATTCAGCAGCAAATGACCGGGAAATTCCTCGTACTGCACATGGGAAACATAATAATATCGATTTCAAGCGTTTGTTTTTTTAAAGAGGTAGGAAATGTAAAAATTAAATAAGAATAAAGGTTCTAAAATATACTGTAAAACAGATTGGTGGTATATTTTCTCGCAAATAAGTTAGTGGTATCGCGCATCAATAACACTTAGTGAATGGATTGATATTCATTCTAGGAGGGATTGATATTCATATTTAATAATCGTATATTCTATTATTTTTTAAAAGTTAAAGCGAAAAGGTACCAGACTTTCGTAAGTAGAGAGAGATTTGATATAAAAAAAATCAAATAGAAATGTATTTTAGCGAAAGTTACGTAATTTTCGATTCTATAGTAATGCGTTTAGAGTAGGAATTCTCAAGACAAACCTTTTGGTGGAATCTGAGTTTTTGGAGAAGCAATTTGCTGTAAAAGGCTATGAGTCTGCCGTAGCCATCTTGTAGATGTCGCTGCAATGTAAAACAATTTCTTCAAAATCAAAATATGTGAAAAGTATTGACCAGTTTCAAAAACATTAACATACAACCATAACAAAAAACACCAATTTGACATATTTGGATAGCGGATATTTAAGTACATGTACAATGTATATACATGTATATGATTTGTAGCTTGGAATCCTATACAACATGCATACTAAGTAGAAATATATTACAAATATAAACTATATTATATTACATATATTAACTTGGACAAGAGTTAGTTACAAATTTCCATGATTTATTTACATAGGATCATGAGTCAGTGTTAGATAAACACTCGAATCTGTAATACGATACAAGCAACATTTCGAAATTGGACTAGGTCACATTTTGTGATAATCTGATATCAATATCATGACAAATATCAGTCATTTCCCTTCCGCGATCAAAGTATCAAAAACATGACTCAAACAAAAATTGTTGTTTTAGTAAAACATTTCCTTAACGTTTATTTTGATTTCGGTAATTCGTAGACAAAAAGCATTCGTATGAGTGTATTGTAGTGTTGTTAATAGGGCAAATACATTCATTAAGGCCACTTACCCATAGCTTGCCGAGTTCCTTTAGAGTGCTCTTGTACCGTTGACATTCTATTAGACACTGTAAAAAATGTAGGCATATGCATTTATCTTTTATTACTGGTTGCTTTAATTATTGTTCAATTGACATATTGTTTAATCAGACAAATTACTACACGCTCAGTTGTCATTGTATTTTCCTTGAAAAGGGTCGATCGTACTGCATTTATAAAATAAAGGATGTACCAGTATATCAAAACTGTAAAAGAGGATCTCGTAAAAATTCGCTACAATGCGTTTAAATATTCATCATGTTGAAACACGAGAAAAAGTTATACTAAGGACAAGAATGTTGGCATTGTGTCCCAATACATGAAAATATAAATGTTGCTATTCACGACCTTAATCGGTGCACTATCGTTTTTTCTATGCAAAACAACCTCAAACCATTTCAATATAAAAAAGAATTTTAAACTCAAGTTTCAATGATTTCCTATGGATATAAATACATGTAGTCTATGTTCTATTAGACAGAAATACTACACAAATATATTATTTCGATAAAATCCAGGTTCTCAAATCAATACATTACAACACAAACAGTATCCCCTCAAGCTCCCTACTACCAGACAGTAACCTTATCTGGAAAATTGGCTTTATCGAAAAACAACTTCCATAGGGAGCCGTGACATTTACACATGCAAATGCGCTTTGCAGATTATTTTCAATTATCTTATATACCCAGTGTTATGAATTAGAGCAACACATATCGTATTTGCATTGCAGTTTTGAAATAGATACCTCGAGTGTTAAGCAGTATAAAGTTTTACATACAAAATTGTTTCTAGCTTCAACATTTATGTTTTGTTATCGAACAAAACCTATACACAAATGTCTCTGAAATTGTGAAATACCAGATTATGTCATTTTATAAATGCCTTTATAACAGGTTGCGTTATCATTTCTATACATATTTGGCTAGCTACAGGGTATCTATAATTTACACAAAAAAAAACAATGCAACAAATTATAGATTCCCTTTGTGTCAATATATGACATAAAAATTAATACCCGTTACCTGATGCTGTTAATTGTAACTAGAGAGAATAGCTTTTTGAGGATCATTGATTCCCAATCGATTATTCATGATAGAAATATGAGATGCCTCATACTTGTCATGCTGTAACACTATGCACTACATAACCATGTATTGAGTGCTTAGTAAAAAAAACTCGATATAGATTTGCTATAAATATGAAACTTCCTATTTATTTTTATTTTTCATATGGCAAAATACATGGAGAACGATGAGTCTCATCGGGCATTGCTAAAGGTAGCGCTCCGAGGCTAGACGTGAATAAATAATTATCGAATCGTTTTGCGTTGCTGACATACCAAAACGATAAATTCCAGATCAATCTTGAAATCAGCTTAACTGGCTTTGAAGTAAAAATACAGTAAAACCTCGTTAATCTGAACACGACTGTATCACGGAATTAAAACTATGCATATACATGTACATATTTATGCACAATATATTACATAAAAAACACATATTATTAATTCTTACCTGCGGGTGGCCGTCTCTGAGCATGCGATGAAGCACGTGGCAGAATTTCCAGCAGACTATCGGGTTGCCCTGCAGCTGTATTTGTGACGTCACAATTCGCCAGAACAACGCACTGCTCTTGTCCTTGTGCGTACCGATAAGCGTGACTGTGGAGGAAAAGGAAATGGACAGAGTTTAGCTAATCACAAGAATAGTTTTCCTTTTTAGAGACAATTTTCTTACTAATGGGTTATTACTCAATGAATGCCTCCTTACTAAAATATTATGATTTCTATGTAAATTCTAAGACAATGAATTGGGTGCATGCATCTTGTTACAAACAGGATAGTATTTTGTATTTCATAGTTAACATTTCACAACGGCCAATTTAATTGTTGGACGAACAATGCCTGCAATTCGCCTAATTTATTGAGATACATGCATGACTGAGTGTGGATAATACTTTGAGCTCAAAAGCGATCCCTACTTACTTCACCATGAATAACTATTACTCAAACAATTTTGAAACATTAAGTCAGCTTACCTCTAACATGTTTTTCTTTCGCTGGCACTTCTTCTTTGTTGATTGCCTTTGTTATACTGTTCAACTGAAAGAAATACACTAAATAGAATTATAGAAATATAATATGTGATCAATATTCATTGAATAGACTGTCAAAGGACAACGTGACACAACCCGTAACTGGTCTACAAAAACAGACGCATTTTAAGGAAGGATATTTACATAGATATGACACTTTATGAAAGCTACCTACAAGATTGTAAATATATGGTTTTGCAGTAAGATAGTGAGTAAGGACCAACATATAATTTATCAAAGGGGTGTTAATGTTTTTTTTTTAAGCCAATATAATAACGTCACATGGTTAAGTTGTTGTTTTTTTAGGTAAAATAACACTGTTGAATGCCCAACAAAACGAGTATATTCGCATATGATGAAGTAAATACTAACGATTGCAAGTCAACCCAAACTAACAATTGCGTAGTTGAAACGATGCTTGCATTTGTGACCATGCGAAATGTTCTCGTTATGATATTTAGGCTCTACGACATGTCCATCATACTAGTGGTCTTTATAAACGACAAAAGACAAAGTGCTCGACCATAATAACAACCCATTAGGCACTCAATATGTTAATAGAATGCAATAAAAGCGCACTTATGAATGAGTGTAAGCTGCATACAATGAAAAGGCAATACTACTTTCACCTTCTTCAATTGAGGTGCATCCAATAAATTGTTGCTTACCGTATTGGGTACGGTTCTATCAAAATCGCTGATTTTGTTTATAAATCTTGTAAGTTTTGAAATAAACTGCATCATTTCAATGAGGAAGTTTCACATCGTGACTCATATACATAACGAAAGTTGCAAGCGCGTGTTTTCATTGCATGTCACTGTAAACTTAGACTTAGATAATCTATGAGTAAAAAATACTTATGACAGAATATTGTGGCACCAACGTGCGCAGGAATGCGTTGTTTTTATATCTTTGCTGTTGTAGATTTCATGCACATGGTCCACAAAACTTTACTCAAGGGAATACATTTCTACATCCGACAATATTCAACACGCGAAGTTAATTAACTTTCCATTCTCTTCCGAGGTATTCCTTTATCCACGGCTATATTCTTCAGGTCACGGGCGCCACAAATCGAAAAATGACACCCTAAACCAAGAGGGCGACCAAGAGGGCGAAAATTAGTTCGGCTAAGTTTTGATCACTCATTCGAAAAGGGTATAATTGTTTCGTGATAATACCCCGTTTTCGTCCCTGTGTCAGGGCTGTACCTTAGCGGTCGCTAGGTCGCCAATGCGACCTGAAAATCGGATGTGCGACCTGGGATTTTTACCAGCTCGCAGACCGTGCGAACAACTTTTCATGGCTTTATTTATGTCAATGTAAGTGTGGTTACATTTCAGCAAAAGGTGCAAGGCCAAAATGGTTGAACGATTTTTATTTCAACAATCCTGCTATAAAACATTGGACCATTTCGATGAAAAAACAGGTCGCATTTAAACACTGTGTTGTTTTGCCTAATTGTAACCGCACCTTTAGGTCTTATTTCGATATTTTGTTCATATCAAGTTTAGATATTTTTAAGAATGTCACATATTATATGTGCAGTGCATATTTACCTTGTACTTTGTAGATATTGCCTCGCATCTAATGTAAATCAAATACCGGTACGCTTTTCGATCCATATATGATAGCCACCGCCAATTTTTAGCAAAATTTATATATGTAATCAAAAAACAATATATCATAATATAATATAAAGCCATTATTGGTATAGATAATGACTTGATGTTCAGATATGATAAAACAATGTTTAAAGACAAAATTAACAGAAAATAATTGTAGCTTTGCATAAGCCTTGTTATTATTTTTCTTGGAAAACATTTGATACGCAGCTCACTTGAGACAGTTTGATAACTATACATGTATTTTCCTTTATTTGGATTTTTGGGTTTCGGAAGAAATTATTGTTCACCCTGGCTGTTCCTTTGCATTAAATATGGGTGCACCTAAGCGTTCAAATATA
>LQRL01125937.1:16659-29582 GCA_001703475.1 Hydroides elegans
GAAAGAATTATTCACTCGGTCTCGTTTCCATTTCACGTTTTCATCTTCATCCGAGTTTTTCACTATCATTCAAACAATCCACTTTACATACATGAAATTATAAGATGCATTTTTTTATTCAACCCTTAAGATGATCCTGATGTTTTATCATGTATTTTATACATACTGTCCAAAAAAAGTCAAGCAATTCCCAGTTTTACAATTAAGAGGCCGCTCAAGCGCCGAGGCCCTCCCCAGAAAAAAATGATATTGTTTACAAAATGGTAGTTTCGGAAATGTTTTGGTTTTGAATGCAATACCAAAGAAAATAGGATTGAGACAAAAGTAGGGAATCAGTCAAAGTGAAGCCAAGCTACGGGCAGTTGGAACGAAAGCGAAAGCCGCAGCGTCAAGAAACTGTGATAAAATTCTAATAGTTCAACGGATACGGCAAAGGTATTTTATTTACTGACATATACAGTTTAACTAACCAAACAACCTTTCCTCATGAAAATCATTTATATGGAATACGGTTTATAATTGAAATTTAGATGGCGTCTCTTTTCAATTTTGACAGTTTGGACATTTTAGTAAATTAAATGCTTTAGCCTTCTTTTCGGCGATACTGCCCAAACAGTAGACTTTCAAAATACATAACCAGCTTTAAAAATGTAAATTAATTATAAAATTATGACCATTGAAGGACTCAGTGGTTGGCCAACTCAAAATGAAATTGTTGTGATAAACACGACCAGGGCATAACCTCCCCCTAATATAAAAGGGTAATGGTCTTTTAAATAACGTTATTACTTAACTTGGAATATTTCCGCCACTTTTGTGGATTTTGTATGCAAAACAGAGCGAATTCCCAGGTCTATATGACCATTCATTCAAACTTTATAGCGCTAACAAACTCATTCAAAGAAAAATGTTGTTTTGGTGTTTTTTTAGGCCCCAACCCCAAAGGCGTTTTGGGGTGTCGGTCTGTCTGTCGTTTGTCCGTCCGTCCGTCATCGCTTTCTTGTACGGGCTAGCACTTTTACCCGTACAAGCTCATATTTAGAAAAAAACACTTTTTCGGCAAATGTGGCAAAATTCTGCCAATTCCGGTGGCCGAATCTGGTCGAAACCGCCAAAAGGCAAATTAACACCTCGGGACCTGTCATTGGAGCCTATTTCCTAGTTTCTATGACCTTCTGTTCAAAAGTTCTAGCCCGTACAAGCTCATTTTTCGAAAAAAAAACGGCTGTTTTGGACATTTTGGCCGAATTCGGCCATTTCGGTGGGCGAAACTGTCAAAAGGCACATCTACACCTCGTGACTTTTCATTGGAGCCTATAACCAAGTCTCTATGACCTTCCGTTCAAAAGTTCTAGTCCGTACAAGCTCATATTTAGAAAAAAAAACACTGTTTTGGCAAATGTGGCAAAATTCTGGCATTTCCGGTCGCCGAATCTGGCCGAAACCGTCAAAAGGCACATATACACCTCGTGACCTTTCATTGGAGCATATAACCAAGTCTCTATAACATCCGTTCAAACGTTTTAGCACGTACAAGCTCAAGTGTTGAAAAACCGATATTTTTGGCTATTTTGGTTAATTTGACAACTTCCGGCCGGGTGTTTTTGACCGAAATGGTCAAAAGGCACATCCTTGTTTCGTAAGGGCGCTGTTTTGGCCATTGTGACCAAATTCTGCCATTTCCGGTTTTCTCAGCTCAGATCTACAGGCCCCCAACCTTCTAGTGCTTTTGCCAGTTTTCGACCGCTTGCGTTTTTTAAAAAATCTAATCAAAAGTACCAACAGGCACTTTTACACACCAATAACTTTTATCTGAGCATATTTCCATGTATCTACGATGATTTATTCGGACGTTGTAGCCTGAACAAGCTCATTTCAAGCATACATGCCAGTCAGACGGACAGCCCAGATCTACATCGTTATTTGATGTCCATTTTGGCATTTGACCGTTCCTGGTTTCGAAATCTGGCAAAATCCGTAAAATATACATGTACATACACATACCTTTCATTTCAACCCTTTTTAAAAGAAGTTTCACGAAAAGAAGTTAAGCTTACCTATTATCGCCCAACTTTTAGTACTTTTTATTCGAGAAACACCTTGGCAATTGCACAGCAAGTCAGATTATAACTTAATTTCTTGAATTTAAAGAAATTTATAAATATCCTCACAAAAAACTTGCGTTTTATAGCAATACAACAATTTTATAACTGCTGCAGGTACACTTGTTTACATCTGAAAGGTGAAGGACACAGCATAATTGTTCCGAATGGTTTGTTTACTTTTTATGTGTACATTTACAGGGGAGCGCCTTGGTGCTTACGCCTGTTGTTAACATATGCAGCAAAGTACCCTTTTATCTGTTACAATATGCATTATTTTCTTTTTCATTTTTCTTATGGCATTAGATTAGTCAGTCTATAAAATGAACTATGTTGTTACAAACTAATCATAATGCCGATATATACAACTTTTGGGAGTATATTGAGATTCTTCTTGTATAATTGTTCCAACTGGAATATTCATGGAAAATTTGAGTTACCCTGTTTGCCAAATACATCACGAAGGTAAATAAGATACATCCAATCAATCATGAAATAACTCCCTGAACACATTTAATATCCAAAATATCAGTCAACGGATACTTGGCATATAACTTTACATAGAGTATCCCGAACCAAACTTATCAAAAAACATATTTATCAATAACAATTATGATTATCGAAACTATGCTTTACTATACTGGTTAATAGCAAAAGATGGAGGGGGTTTGCGGTTTTGGACAGTATAGGTAGAATTCGTTCCTGCTACCTATTGTCAACTTATTTAAAATGGTTTAGACACATAATGACTATATATTTGCGACATCGCTTCACATAGAGACAAACTGTGAGAGACCGTCCGCCATTGAGTCAATGGGCCGATAGACTGGATCAACAAATGGAGATACCGATTCAGTTAAAAACATGCTAAACATGTAATAATATCTTTAAAAAAATGATATTGATTCGTTCTTAAATTGTTTGCATATATTTGTTGAAAAAAGTATTGGCAAAGTTATTTATTCTTATTATTTGTTTATTTCAAAATAGCTTGTTATTAGAATAGTGTTTAATTTATTTCTTGTGTTAGCATTAAGATTTGGTTTACACATGTATTATTTATCTCCGAATAACAATTACTCATTTAATACATTTAATTGTATTAGATGTATTGATAAATCCCCATTGCAATTAGATCATATAGTTGAATGCCAAATCAAAATGACGCATTTATTAAAACAATAACTTTTAAAAATATTTTTAAAAGGTTTTGTCTTGCCGTAGCTAATGCCAGAATTTTTTGATAACTTGTATACAAATGAAAATAAGTCAACCATTTTCTTTCGCATATAAAGTTACGGAAATAAAGAAAATAAACCCTTGTAGACTCATAGCTCTATAGCTTCCATAACTCTATAGCTTGGAAAACCAAATCTGCCCGAGCCTTACACCTATAGTGATGCATTTTGTTATCATTATTTACGTGTAATTCACACATTTTTGAGATTGGGATTGATATACATAATCTACAACCTCTAAATATTGAATATTTCAAACTTTAAGTCCGTTCACACCAAAAGCTTGGGATTGAAATGTCGTGTTTTTAGGAATGGAATCGAATTCCTCGAGACCGATTCGAACATTGATACATTTTTTTTCGGTAGAAATGTCAGGCATTCATCAATGACAGCGGATACCAAATCAGCTATTTAACATTCATCGTCACCTACCATTTTGATAATGTCATGTGAAAAGAACATATCCCACAACGATAAATTTATCAAAACGCATTCCTTTTTAAATGTGTGATTCTTGTAATCGAGGTTAGTCCTTTTTCGGGTCAAATTGTGGAATAATTGATGACATACCAAAATAAATGAACATGTATATGAAATGTAAGGTAAGTTATACTTAAATTTTGATATATCAAGCTTTTTCAGGTTTCTTGTAAGTACAATTCCATTACGTGTTGCGTTTTCAGTGACTCGATATACCTCGACTACAGATAAACACGAGTCAGATGTATCGATTCCTGTTTATTGTTTCCATTTAATTGTATTTCGGAGCTTATTTGGTCAAACAAATTTGCTCATTGATGTTTTCATTTTGAGTAAATATTTTATTGAAAGATTACACTTTATTTGAGATTTATGCAGTAGGATTGAACACAATGAGCGATTTGGTAACATCAAACATTTAACTCGATTAAGATATCTTATGTAATGATAATGAGTTGAGTTTGTTGCTAGTTGTTTCTAAATTGATTATAGAATTTCGTTTCTTGATTTATTATAGAATTTCGTTTCTAAATTGAATATATAATTTCGTTTATCATGACAGATAAATTGCATTTTTCATTAAAAGATAACATAGCTTTAGCTTATAAATGTTACATATATTCATAAATACTTTTATATACGTTTGGTCAAACAGTTATAAGAACGATGTTTGAGTATTCATCTACCATAAATAAGAAAGAGACTTTATTGATACATGAAAGGAGCATTTCGGTTTGTTCTATCGATTCACTCAAAGGTCCATTTTTACATAATACACACAAATGATAGGGTTCGTAGTAGGTCATAATTGTTCACTCAAATAGAAATAATTCTACAATAACATCAGAACTAGATCTAACATGGATAGAACATAATAATCAATACAGGTACATGCACAGTATTTTTGTCATTGTAGCATTCTATAGACACATTTCTGAATTTTTCTTTTGACCAAGGAGATAACTATATTGCATAATAGCTATATAATTTGAAAAATTTCAGATTTCTAGCTTATCATGTTTATATAATGATATTATGCATACGCATGTTCACAGAGCAAGTGTATGATGACGGATATATATTTCATTAAATTGAATTACTTTAATCGATTGTATGCATAAAAAGATAAAAATGGAAGCACAATCTAACTGTTTTCGTATTGCCGTGTTATTCGTTATAACTCTTTTCTTGATGTTCGCCCAATTTTATATTTGTTGGACGAAGCCGCCGCAGTGAGTGTATTTATATCATCCGTTAATACTGGAATCCAAATTTCTTACATAATTTGTAAAAAAAAATCTCTTTAATACTTAGCTTTTAACAAAGGGAAAGAATAGTTGAAAAATGAATATAGCTTGGAAAAGTATCTCTTTGTATAGCAATTGCCAAAGAACAAACTATCTAGATATTTGTCGATGTTTCTGTCATTTAACCTATCCTCTGTCATGAGTTATTAATTCCGCAAGGCTATCCCGTTCTATTTAGAATTTTTATTTACATACTATTGTATCTCTATTATTATTTTTTCATTTTAGAATATAGTCGTATATTTATGATAATCATCATCATTAATCTGCATTAGATTCTAAAACTTTAGAGTTCAAACGAGTTAATATCCATATAATGTATGCCAAAATGTCATGATATAACCCAACGATAATTTAAACTAATAAAATTATCAATACAGAACAATTGCACCAGCTCACAAACAGGCAGCGATAGGAATCGTAGATAAGACCGATTATCTATTTGGAATGGGAGAGCAGTCAAGCCTAGCTTGCTCTTATAGTGAGTAAAACTTAATTTATTTTAAGATTATATCTTGTATTGCAAATATTCTTTGAAACATGATTTAATTATGTAACGATTATAAAAAGAATTGTAGACATCGGATACTTCAGTAAATGTTAAGCCCATTTACATGTAAATGCATTACAGCTGAGACCTCTTTTTCAATGACGCTGGTAAAAGAGTAAAAAAGTATTTTACACCAAATAAAAGAATGCAGCATTTATTTCACAACAAAACTAAACGTTAGACATAGAGTAATATCGTTTAAATACCACAGGATGAAACCAATCATTATCAAAGTGTTCACGAGTAAATGTGTATAAACATACACCAACTGATGAGGAACATGCATTTTCACAACAGTCCAGGCGAGGTGCTAACACCGTGAACTGCAACCGGTCATATATTTATCCTAAATATAGCGTTGATAATTGGTTGAAGAAATACAAACCATAGGCATTTTTAAATTTGACAATGGAGTCTATCCTTGGTATTTCAGTAAATGGATCGACTCATGGATCATGGAAAATGGACGAAAAGGCAGCGTCAAACATTTATCTGGTAAAGGTGCATAAAACGGGTAGCTCTACTCTTCAAAACATCCTATATCGGTTTGGTATCAAAAGAGGTCTCAAAATGGCAGTCTACGATAAACCTTATGGTAATGACATTTACAAACAAATATTAATATACATCACGAAAATGTAATTTTGTTACAGCTACAAAAACTATCACAACTTGAATTCATAACTTCATAAGTTATATACATTTATGTAAAACGTCTATTTGCATCGATGTAAGATAAAATCATTCTATTTTTCGCTCACCTATATAGCATTAGAATTATTATATTTGAATATATGTTTGACATAAAATATAGTTAAAACCGCTGAATAAAGACAACAACATTTACTTTACAGGTATGCCTTTTCCGGACATTGGACGACCTGAATATCTCTTTAATTCTCCAAATGACACCGACTTTGTTCCGTACAATCTAGTCTTGGAGCACACCGTTTATTCAAAACAGTATCCCTTTCAATACATGGCGCCCGATGTGAAAACAATAGCTGGCCTAAGAGAACCAATGGCTTACCTCCGCTCAGCTTTCAGCTTTTTTCGATTAGCGAAGAAGTTTCGACTTGAGGACTCCAAGGATCCGGTGAAAGATTTCCTTTTCAAGGGACCGGAATCATTTAAGAAGATATCCCCTGCTTCGTATAACTGGACGAAAAACCTGCAATTGTATAGTCTTGGTTATCCCGACCGCTTTGATAACAACGAAACGCATATACGCGAGTTTATCCGGACTGACATAGAACCAAATATAGATTTGATGATAACATTGGATAAGTTTGATGAATGTCTTATATTATTAAAACGGAAGTTTGGTTGGCGTACGAAGGATATTATTTATAAACGTTTATGGTCAACGCCAAGAGAGAACCGGATACCGACCAATCATGAGGCGGCTATTGCAAAGAAAATGAGAAATATTTACAAGAAATTCAGTTTTGGTGATTTCATCCTTTACGATTATTATTCAGCAAAAGTAAACGATGAAATAGCGAGACAAGATGAAACTTTTCATGAGGAGCTCACTGAGTTCAGAGACATCAACCACGAAATCTCACAATTTTGTTCAAACATTTGTAACAGCATGGATTTTTCGAGGTTAAGTCGCATAAAAAAGGAGGATGTTGTGCGTTTGCTTCAAAAATCTATGCATATTTCGGATAGTCCATTTCATGAGGGATTTTCTTGGTATTATTCCGATTGTGTTTTGATGTCCATTTTTACGCTTGAATATCAAGTTGCTATACGGGTGCATCAATTTAAAAAGGTAATTATACAACAAATCTTCATTTTTGTCAAAATTTTATATATCGAATTGATTATTTATTCAATTTAAAGAAATTGGGAAATTAGTAAAATTGATATCTTTTATATATCAATATATTTGGGAAAAATGACTAGCTAGATGTAAAATTCTCAAAATGTCCATGCCAGATGCGCTTTGATGGGTAATATATTTTCTTGTGAACAGCTCGTGATGTGCTCTTTTAAGAGGGTCCTCAACGGTTTATTCGGGTGAATGTTTATTCTTGCAGCAGCTCCTCCTTGCTTGCAACTTTTCCTGAACAGAACAAATATTTTTTTCGACACTATTTTTTACCCTAGGATAATGTTTGTAAATACATCAACCAATTAAGATGTATCTTAAATTAGTCTCTGTTAACGAATCTGTGAGAGAACCACCCAATACACATTTGATTTTATGAAATCTTTATTCTGGTAGGAGATTGTATTTTTACTTGCAGTGGCTTTTATCGGTTTCTTGCTTGCAACTTCAGAATAAACATTTTGATGCAAATCCGCGTAGAATTTATTCAAACGATATCTTATCATCTACCGCTAAACAATAAATAGATTGAGATCAATAATTTTAGATAAATCGTTGGGTGCCCCTCCTTTTATATGAAATGTTGTAACTTTTATCGATTTTGTTTCACATATCAAAAACCATTTAATTATAAAACAAGATATTTCTTAATTCATACAATTTACTATTCATACTTCCTTAATTCATTTTCATATCACAGGTATGTACAGGAAGTCATCTAGCGAAAAGCAACTGGGAACCGCTCGGCCAAGCGAGTTACCGCAAATACTGGTGCCACAAGGACTCGCATGTGCTTTACTCGTTTCCATGGCAAATGTTACTAAGGACGGTGTTCAAGCACTGCGTTCTAGATACCCCGGTCCAAAAGCAGCATTACTAGTCAGATGAATAGCATTAATCTACATGTTTTTACTCTATAAAGAGTGAAATGGTACATTCGTTATAGTCCTTTATTACGTAAAACCACCTAAAAGACGTGTTAATGACGTCCTTTGGGTATGCCGTGAGGGATATATTACACTTAAAGTTACTTATTGTTGCATCAGGCGCGTTCCTTTGATAATAAAACGAATACATTTTTAGTTTTCATTTTATTTCATTAAAAATATTAAACACTAAAACTACAACCATACTACCTACAAATCCATTTTTATATTTATCAATTAATATGTGAGAAACAATATAAATAAATTAACAATGTAAATGATCGTTTAAATTACAAAATATCTTTACAGTGTCTACAGCACCCGGCAGTTTAAAGCTAAATCTCACACCATATATTAACAATCTTCTCTCATTAAGTGAATTTCATTAAGTCCATTAATTCAAGATAGAATATCAAACAGTGATGAGCCATCTTATCAATAATCTTATCTTGTCTTTTGAAAAATTTCATGTATTCGAAAAAAAAAGTTACTGAAACATGATCAGTTGTCTTAGCTCAGAATACTGCAATGTACAAGGCAAAATATTTTTATATCTCGTATATTGTTCCCTGAAAATATTTAGGCAGTCTCCAAAAAAATCACTGCAAATACAAATTCATTAACTTAACGCTAGGTTGCTCGGTTATTATTTCAATATACAAACAAGAATTCCATTATGAATATCGAATCAACAATCACACAAATATCACAGTAATACTTCATCGATATCTTTGCTCTTCAAAAAAAGTTATTTTGTACAAGGAACACGGATCACTGACGTTAAATCCATTCAAAACAACGTTTTATAATTCATTCAAATGGGCTACTTGGGACGGAACTTTTTGTTTTGGACTCGAGTAGGTTTAAACAGAGCAGAGCACACAGGAATTCCAACCAAATGTCGATAAAAAGGACATTCAAATTTCAAGCACATTTTGATTTCTGGAATTTCCCTCACATATAAGTATCAAACTCTTTCGCCTCCACATGTCCTGACTCTCCACCCTTCTCTTCCTTGCGACCCCGTGACGACCTGACACAATTCACAATCACTTTAACGATAATCAACAGTAATATAAGCCCAAGACAAGCCAATATGATAATAAACGTGAGATTGTCCCAGTGTCGCTTCGAGTCCTCCCAGAACACTGCGGCCACTACGGCTTCACATGAGAGGTAGGGTGAAAACGCGAAACGGGTCCGCTTTCGGAAATAGCACAGATCCATGCAGAACCAAACAAGGCAATAAAAGACCGTGAGGCCAAGGAAACCGTAGACGATATAATCATCTTTCCATTGCGTTTCCTGCAAAACGAAAATCGCCGCGTGGTTGAATACCATGCACACCGACCATGAGGTTAGAAATCCAAACCCGACTACAATAAACAACTGCGCCGAAATAAAATCACAAATCGTCGACTGTGTCAAATCAGCGCGAATTTTCGCAAACGTCATCACGAAACTCCGAAACGCTATACTCGACGTAGCCGAGGTCACCGCCAGCCCAATCACAGCATATCTCAACCACAGCGTCTGATCCAAGAACACAACCCAGAATATCACACCGCTATTGGCTATAAGCGCGAGAAACTGAACCAGTGGGCTCATGCTTCCGCGTACGGCTCCGGCCATAGGGTTGTTGCTGTATGTGGATGCAAAAGCGAAGGCCCAGGCGATGCATTGATAGGAGAGAACGAGTATCCATCCGGCCAGTTGGACGCGCGTGTCGACGAGCGAAAGATGCAGTTCGTCCCAGGGATCGTTCTTGAAGAGGTTTACGCCTGTGTAAGAAAAACATATATGTGTGTGTGAAATAGGTGCATGCCTGTTTAAAAGGAATCATATATCGTAAAATAGTGTGATTCTAATATGATATGTTTGGACTCATGTTAGCTAAATCACAATTTATATTTATTATAATATAACATTATGTATATTGAAGGGTACCCTATGACACATACCTTACAAAGTAATACAATTTCAAATAGCTTTACAAATACGGACAACAGCATGATCATATTTCTTGAGCATTGAGATTTTGTAAACAAATTGTTCCATTTTACCAAACCAGCTGAAATAAGCTGGGGAACACATTTTCTGGGAAACAACTCATGAGGTGCTCTTTTATATTGATAATCGCATGGCATGATCACGGGAAAACATTTTGATTCCATGAAAATGCATTATGACATCACGACATAAAAAAATAAACAACCTACCTTTTGGTTGCCAATAGCTGAAGACGACAAATATCAACGTAACCACGGCAACGGCGAATGAAACGAAGGTCGTCACCGCATAAGGAAGCGGACCCGCCCGGGAACAGCACATCTTGGTTGGGTATAAGGAGGCGGGTCGATGATGAGTAGATGGTCGATCACTTTCGGTTTTACTTTGAACTCGTCGGACTGAAAAATAGCAATAAGGATTGTGTATCTGTTGAGAGTCATCGAGTGGCATTATATAGATATGAAATGATTGTATATTCATTGTAATGTGAATTCTAATGTTGAAGGACAATATCATATATTTGGATTTCATTTTTGTTTAGAAAATCAAATCTAACTGAATTACTTCGTGTAATTAACGAATATTTAGTTTTCAAATACAAATTTTCTATCGAATATTCCCCTCTTAATATTTGCAACAATATTTGAATGGAGAGACAACTGCGAGGTAAGATTGATAACCGGGCGTTGAAGGTTTTGGAAACCGACTTTACAGCTTAAGCTGAGTTTTATTTAAAACACATAAAGCATTATTAGTTTACATGAACTGAGCTTTCACTTAATTATAACATTAAGGATATAAAAGCTAACCTTTTTAGTGAGCCATTTTCAATTAATATCCATTACAATTAATCAAAATTACACATATCCTGCATGTCTATATAATAAGTTCCGGTATATTACACACTTACAACATAATACAAAATAGCACATTACTACATTTACGCTAACCCTATGTAAGGCGGGCATTGATTCATTCAGAAAATAACAAAGAACATTTTACTCATACTCAGGCACAATCGTATAACGGAATGTGTCGTCTCATATTGATCAAAGCAAACCAATGTTGCATGAAGATAAACATCTGGACAAAAGCAAGACATGGATATGAAAATCAGTACCCAAGGACCTTTGCTCACTAATAGGCGCGGCGTTGATTGATTTTCTTCCGAGTAAAATAATAATTGACAACGCAAAATACTCATGCATAGTCATGCATACCTTATTGCATGGTGGCACTTACTCATTGAACCTTATGTTATTAGCATTATATTATTATAGTGTGTTGATTATTCATAACTCTGAAACGTTTGAAATGTATTTGAACATCAAATAAATAGAACTTAAATTCTATGCCCTTAAACACAACAAAAAAAAAACAAGTAAATTGACCCGATGTTTTATTATACATGTAAGAATACAATTATTTGAAAAATATCCGCATGTTTATATTAGCAAAAACGTTAATAACGTTATCGAATTCTTAAACAAAAATGACTAAATGAATAAATTGGTTGTTTAATGGCAGTTTTGTCCTAATATTGACCGTTGTAGATGCGTCATTGTATCTAGAAATCCATGCAAAGCAGCGTTTGTCAAATTGCAATAGAATCTCTCTGCGACAGAAGAATGACCTCGGAATAGTTATTTACTTAAAAGGATCAAGTTGCTTGCTACCAATACATATTACCACAATACCAGAGACGTTGCCCACATTACAGTTTAAACTTCTGTGTTGCAGTGAAGAGCGAATGAAGATATACAAGATATGTTAATGTTCGGTGTATAAACAGCGGGTTATACATCGATGTCCCTTATTAACTAGAAGGTCAGTGACCTTGGATCCCCCGTGAACTTCAACAATTCGTTGATGCAGGACGGTCAGTTTTTACTATAATTAACTTTGGAAAGAACGAACTATTTTGCGAATTAACAAGATCATGTGATGAAAGAAAAACAGAGTAACATCTTGCATCATCACTCACCTCTTTCTGAAGACATCTCTAGGTCTGACGAGACCAGTTGGAAAAACGAGGCCAGCGAAACAAATATTTAATTTAACTTACATTGCAAATATGCTTATATAAGCACGATTACTTTTGTAAGCCATTCAAAATGCACCAGGCTCCCCAAATAGGTGTTAACACATCTCTATTAATTTCCTGATTACTATGCTGATATAAGCATGATTGCTTATAAATATGCTTATATAAGCATACTTGCTTATAAAATCACAAGCAAAATGTTTTTGGAGGGCAGCTGACGAGACAAGTGAGGAAAGAATATAATTTCACTTATCTAAAAAATAATATGCTTATATAAGCACGTTTGCTTATATAAGCAATATATAAGTACATACCACCTTAACTACATGCCAGCTTATATAAGTACATACCACGTACTTAAATGATAATATCTTATATTATCACCCACATTTCCTCATCTGAATATGAACTTTTTGCTCCTTTTTAAAG
>LQRL01125939.1:3661-15465 GCA_001703475.1 Hydroides elegans
CTTTTCACTTACAAACGCTTAATTAAAACAAATACATTATAAATGACAATTAGTCATATTTTGGAAATTTAAATACTATCCTAAGTGTGCTATCCAAAGAACATTCGTTGCTAGTTTATCCTACAAATGACTTGTCAATCATAATATATACTACAGTTTTGATGAACATTTCATTTTTCTTCATATAATTTTTAATTTTATTATACACATACACATATACACATCATACATACAAAAAGATGTGACCTACAAATAACGAACAAATATTGACAACACAATTGCTTTAAGAACATTTTAAAGAATGAAATACAAATGCTACAGTTGAAATTTATGTAGACACATAACTTGTTTCATTGGTTACTCAAAATTCATAAGATAATTGTTTGTGAATTCTTTGTGACAAGTACACTATAGTTTGACCATTTCAATTAAAATTTGTATTTCTGTTAACGTATTTTTCTGCCACACCACTTAAATAAAGTTTTTTTTTAAAAAGGTTTCAATAAAAAATATTTTCAGGACCACGAATATCACAAAGTCGCTTTTTGATTATAATACACAACAGACTGTCATCGTTTTCGTGTACAACGAACATAAACTCGTCTCTACATACATTTTGTATGATAGAATTATTTTTTGTTATGTTTATTGACTGTAACCATATTTGTGTTTTTTAGCAAACTGCCAATGCATGAATTAAAGAATCATCGTTAATAACATTTGTCTTTGACAAAAAGTATACACATTTGAATCCCGAATTCCCCATTTATAGACATAACCCGCAGTTTACTATATAATGGATGATCTTAGATTAAACAGCTTTCAATTTTGGCTCAATTTGATATATATGCATTATATACTGAAACGCTATGCCATTCTACATTTACATAATGCATTTATTATAGAGTTGACAAAGTTTATAACATAAATATAAATGTCTCGATAGAATGTTCATCATGTATAAATGTTAAAGGCAACGCCAATTGGCACGAAAATCGGTAAGTTGAAGTTTAAAAAATGAGGAAATGTATCGCTTATGCATTGATTATTTTTCATTGTGACGTTTTATTTTGCTTCTGGGAAAATCTGACGTCTTTTTGTCTTAATATAGTATTCGGATAATAGCCTTATAGAGCAGGACATCTGCAGCATAAAGTTTAAATATAAAAAAGAAGCCGATATTATCACATGTGAAAATATAGAATAATATTATTAAGTACTAGACTATAACAAAACCCTTGATTTGATCCGTCCGGAACTCTTTTCATGCTTTAGTTGAATATTCTACGACATCCTGTTAATGGCTCAGTTAAATGGTTGTATTGTTATGTCTCAGTTAAATATCAACCAAAATCCTTAACCGAAACTCATTTATGCCCATTTATTAGTTTAATGTTTGCCTTTTCAAAGCTTCACTTGAATGTTTGCCAAATCCCTACACATGTCTCAGTTGAATGTTCGCCAAAACCCCTTTATGCCTCACTTTCAATATTCACCAAAACCATTTTCATGTCAAAGTTGAATGTTTTCCCCAATCTGTGTTAATGTCTCAGTTGAAGTTCACCAACGCCAAGCAAATCCCTCAATTGAATGTTAGCCGATACCTTTTTTATGCCTTAGTTGAGTGTTCGCCAGATGAGTGAACAAATGCCCCGTATTTGTCTTTATGTCTCGCGAAATATCGAGTTCGCAGTTTGGCCATCAGCATCTAAAATTGTAAGGACTTTTTAGCTTGTAAAATAACAAGAAAAATGAGATAATTATCTGCGAGTTATAAGTATTTTATTGTTTTTTTTATAATAGGCCTAACTCTTTTCTGACAGTTTGTTTCTGTGTAATCATTTTTGATAAAGTTCTTATGAAAGGTAAATGCTATGAAAACGTTTTATGTTTTTAAGAATATATGATAATATATATTGATGAATAAGATTTTTATTTAGTTTAAACATGTTAATCATGGTTGCGTTACATAGATTAAATATATACTATTATAACATAATTTTTAATATTGAATCGATCTAAAAACTATACCTTGTATGTATCGCCCTTCTCACTCTCAATGTCTTCCTTCCGATTTGTTTGTGCATTGTCCTCTCCTTTCCCTCTTTCTTTTTGCAACATCGTTTTCGAATGAAAGACGCTATGCTGCCGATCAAAAGAATATTAAAGGGATCAGGTAGTTACCCGATTTCACCAAATAACATAATGCGCAAGCGCGTACGGGCGAATTTCCACTCAGTGTCTGAGTTTGCCTGCAAAAAATATCGAAGAGTAAATTTCACATTTTCCTTTTTTAAGGACAAGTAATAATCATATCACAATACGCAGACGTACGAGTGTCACAAGTCAATATGGTAACACTATAACAACTGACTAAAAGTGACGTAAATATCTAATCGATTTCCGAGTACCTAAGTACAGTGTTATAGAACTCCATTAGTTTTCTGTGTATGCAACTTGTTATTCGTCATAGGAGAAGGCTCGCCAAAAATTGATAAGGCCAAACAAAGTTAAATCTTAGATTAACATACTATAGAATTTGGTTCTCAAGGATAAGCAGTGGCTGTATATTTATGTGCTCCGTATAAAATTCAAATGTATAAGTGGTTTTAAGGATCGGACTGTAATAACAATATATCAAAAGAAACGTTTTAAGACAGACTTAAACAAATTATAATGCCACACTTTGTGTCAAGTTATGCTCATTACCAATGGCTCCTATACCAGCCCTGTTGAATAAATCAAGTGACATGTAATCAAGTAGTAGTGAGGAAAGGAGAGTTTAGAGACAAGTAGTGAGGAAATACGAGTGTAGGATTAAATTAATAGTGAGGAAATGAGAGTTTTGCGTCAATATGAAATGAATCAAATTATCTAATAATATACGGAGACAATAGCTAATGACAAAACATAAGTTATCATTTGTAAACAAAATGCAGTTAGAAACAAACATGGATTAAATTCAAAGCATTCACAGTACAACACCGCGCAGAACAGAATCGCTGGATAGATCTAGGAAACGTCTTTGTTCTGAACTGTCTCCGGTTAAAACAAATGAGGACCCGATTCATGCCTCGCTTAAATAAATAATAGAACGTTTGGATAAACAAGATTCAAAACTGAGTATGCTCAATTCGATTCAAGCAACCCAGACAGAAATAAATAGGAAACTGAATAAGCTCCAAGACATAGAGTCTGCTTTAAATTCGACTATATCACGCATAGACGATCTAAAAATGAAGTTTTCTGACATGGACTCAAATGTAGAGAACTTGTGGGCGGAAATATAAAACATTACAAAAAAACTAACGCGTTTGAAAGAAAATAGCACTCTGTCAAATCTACAATCAAAAGAGAAGGAACTATGTTATCTTCAAAGTTTTTTGAAAGAACAGAAGAGAGAGAGAGAGAGAGCTGAAACAGGATTATACGCGCCTGAAAGACTATTCCCAAAGCCATAATTTGTTGTTTTTCGGTATTCCTGAGTCGAAGGGCGAAAATAGTGTTCACATTGTCGACGAGCTCGTTGGGCAATACATGGGCTTACCAGGTGCCTGGCGTGAAATAGACAAGGCCCACCGATACGGGCCTTTTCAGCGCAGCAAAAATGCAAGACCAATCATCGTGAGATTTGAATCTCATAGTGCAAAAGAGCTCACTCATAGCCGAAGTTCCGGATTTCGCAATACCCAATTCTCAGTTCGACATCACTTCACTCATGAAACACAGAGATCATCTTCTATTTTGCAGAAAGCCCAACGTTTGGGCAAATCCACATATCCTCATTGCCGTATTTCCGGAAACAAGCTCATTTACAAGGGCAAAGCCTATGGCGTCGAAAATATCGGACAAAGTTCAATTCCACTCCAACAAATACACCAAAGGGAAACAAGTGACTCTGTTGGATTCTTAGGATACCTCAGTCCGTTGTCAAATTTCCATTGATGTGATATCAGTCTAAATGGCTCTACTTATAGAAGTGTCGAGCGGAATAATGCGGAAAAGCTAGTGCTGAGTGAATCGGATGATTTGGATAGCATGAAAACCGGACTAAACGCAAAGTTCAAGGAAGGTCCATTGCGGAAATTCCTTCTAACGACGCAAAATAAAACCATCATCTAATGCAACGCTTATGACAAGTTTTGGAGCTGTGGCATCGGTCTGGACAATCGCGCTTTTGCCTCACCTTCATCATAGACTGGTAAGAATAATCTTGGGAAACTCCTGCAACAGCTCCGATCTGACCTCAGAAACGACAACCGTGAGTAGACTGAATGTAACCTTTATCGGGCCCTGTGATGCCATAATTTATCGTGATCAACTGTTTTGTTATAAATAGAGCATTATTGTCATCTAGACAGTAGACCTAATTGTGCTATTCATAAATATCTTATTAGACAAATGTTCTATGTATTCGAGATAAACTACTTCTCTCGTTCTAAATATTTACGCAATGTATCTAATAGAAATAATATAACAAACAACCATACGCAATCTTATAGAAATGATATGAAAAATACGACGGAATACTTGTAAATACTTTATGGTTACGTGCTAGGCGTTAATCTCGGGATGGTTGAACCAGTAAGTCACAAGTAGCCGTACAGTATATATATGTTTTTTGAATCCATTCACAATACAAATTATTGGAATGAATCGTATATGATTAAATAATATGTAATGTGTCTAAATAATGTATGAAGATAATTTTCAACAGGGTTTAATTGTATTAACAAACAAACACAATGTTATTCAGGAAACACCATTCATTTGTTTTGTTTCATATATTTAGTGTTATATGGTGTATGTAATATGTATGTATGTTTGAATGTGCTGCTTCTAAATCAACTTGTTTCAGTACACCGTTTTATATATGGATATGTTTAAAATATTGTCCTAGAATGTAAGAGGATTCGCAACCTTGACAAGCGCCTTGGGATATTAAAACATATAAAAAACTTAAAATTTTCTGTATGTTTGCTACAGGTGACTCATGTTATGAAAGATGATTTAGATACATGGGAAGAAAACTGGAATGAGGGGCATATATTCATTAATCCCGGCTCAACTCGAAGTGCGGGTCAGGCCTTTTTATTGAGTAAAAACATAAACGTTATTGAACATAAAATCCTTTTTAAAGGGCACCTACAAACTTTAAAATGTAATATAAATAATAGCACAATAACAATAGCTAATGTTTACGCTCCAAACTCTGATACTGACCGGAAAATATTTTTGTTGGACTGAATTAGAAAAACATAATAGAAGATAAATCACGAGGGACGTGTATAAGGTCAATACTAGAATTTTTAGAAAGTAATGAGAAAAGCAACGACTACTTTTTAAACAAAGCTAGGACTCGTTTAAAAATAAAACAATAACTGCACTATATATCGATGGGGAAAATTTCACTTAATTGAATGATATAATGAAACACTTGAAAAACTGTTATGCTAAATTATATACATCCACAAACGTAAACGCTGACTTAATACAGGAAAACCTAAATAATAATCAAACATGCTTATTAATAACGGAGGACCAGAAAAAAATATGCGATTAGGACGTTACATTTCATGAATGTTGGTTGACTCTCAAGGAGTTCAAACCAAATAAATCTCCTGGAAGTCATGGGCTTACAAGTGAATTTTATCAGACTTTCTGGAATGAAATAGGACCCAAATTAGTCAGTACTCTTAACAAATGTAAACGAACCGGTCATCTCTCCCAATCCCAAAGGAGAGGGGTTATTACTCTACTTGAAAAACGTGGCAAAGACCCCGAAAACATAAAAAAAAACTGGAGACCAGTGTCATTATTAAACGTGGACTACAAGATCTTAACTAAAACTGTGGTTAGAAGAATTGGACACGCTATTCCCCAAATAATTCATAACGACCAGTCAGGGTTTCTAAAAGGCAGATACATAGGAGAAGGAGTACGGTTTATTGAAGATTTCATTGAGTCATACGACAAAGCTTATAAACCGGGCATAATTTTACAATTGGATTTTAAAAATGCGTTTGATTCAGTGGAGTGAATTTTTTTTACAGCTACCTTAGAAAAATGTGGTTTCGGTCAAAGATTTATTTCCTGGGTAACATGTTGTTACACAGATGTCTACAGCTGTGTTATAAATAACGGGTATAGCTCGGACTGGTTTCAGCTATCACGAGGCGCACGTCAAGCTTGCTCTCTTAGTGTTTATCTGTTCCTCTTATGTGCGGAAATTATGGCCTGTATGGTAAGAGAAAACAAAACCATTGTAGGTCTAGGGATTGGAAATAACAAAAACAAACTTAAACAATTTGCAGATGACTGTACATATACGTTGAACAACGATTTGTCTGTTCATAATCAAATATCGACGATTAATGTATTTTCGGATATATCAGGGCTCAAACTTAATCTTAAAAAGTGTCTTCTATTTTATTTAGGTCCATGGATAAATAGAGATACAACTACAATGAACATGAATGTAGTCGATGATGTATTCGATATGTTGGGTATATGTGTAGGTAGAGATCGTGTTAAAAAAACGCAGTTAACTTTACAAATAAAATTAATAAAATGTCGATTAAAATTCTAATTTTGACACAGCGAAATCTTACGATAGTAGGTAGAAACCTGGTATCAAAACATTCGGGACATCAAATCTGAAGTACTCCTTGTCACTTTCAGAATGTGAATCCTCCCATATTAAAATGCCCAATCAGTGCTTAATTTGTAAACAAAAAACAGCTAAAGTTAAGCACTCAACTATGATCTCAGAACAATTTAGCTTTAAATTAGTCGATATTGAATCTCAAGCTAAAGCACTTAGGATGTCATGGAATTATCGCATATCTAGAAATACAGGATGGGGTGATGTATCGCAGAAATAATTTAACGATATTGGAGGCATTTTATTTATATTAATGTGTTTTTACGATAAACAGTACTTACCGAAAATGCCAACGTTTTATATCAATATATTAAAGTATGCCAAAGAAATATTTTCCGTCTCAAATTGTAAATGCATTTTATGGAATAATAGTTTGATAAGAATTGGCAATAAAAGTATTTTCTTAAAGGATTGGTTTGAAAAGGGAGTTGTGTATATACATGATCTTTTAGACGATAAGGGTGCGTGGCTATCTTTCGATCAGTTTAAGATCAAGTATAATATCAGGACCTATCTTTAAAGTACTTCGGAATTGTAAATTCGGTTAAAATGCAGTCAATAATCATCCGGATCTCCAAAGCCTTATAAAGGAAAATAAGCCAAATATTAACTTCCTTTCAGATATTTTATTGCTTAAGAATGGAAAGGCTTTGAATATTAGCAAAGCAAAGTGCAAAGATTTTTAAAGTTGTTTGCGATGCTCAAAGTTGAACCTCCTACCTGCATAAATCGGTGGCTGGACAATTTCGGAATATCAAATGATAGTATCTTAAAAAGCATGAGCCTCTGCAAAAAATCGACTAGAGATCCACGGCTACTAGCATTCCAATTCAAAATTGTACACAATATTGTTAACTGCGCTTAAAACCTGAAAAAAATTGGGAATTCGGGAATCATAAATGTGTATTTTCTGTAAAAAGAACACTCTTGATATAGATGATACACTAGTTCATGCTTTGATTGAATGCCAGGTAACACAGAATTGGTTATAATCTGTATATGCTGCTCTTAATTGTATGAATGTTCAGGAATTAAGAATAGAATAATTTTTATTTTGAACAGATGATAAGGCAGTAAATATGTTTTGTAGTATCGTTAAAATGTACATATGTGGAATACGAGGGCAAGAGAAACATTTTTTTATTGAAACTCTTTTAAAAAGAAAATCTATATGTATAGCTGGCTGGCGAAAAAACTTACTCAGCGAAACATACTTTCTTATTACATGGAAAAAAAAACCATACGACACTTGTTAATTCTTGCTGTAAATATATATCAGATGAAATTGGCTTCATTATATTTGAAAACATAGCTTCAATACGAATACTTTTATTTCCACCAGCCCGAAAATTCATCATTATCTCACTATGGCAAACAATTTGCCCATATAAGGTCAACGTGAGATTATGTAGTAGTTGTGTGGATAAGTTTGTTATATCAAAAATGTTATAACAAATTGATAGCATCGTATCTATATGTGCATAGAACCCGGTCGTCATAGCAATACGCATGCTGAGCATAACTATAACAACAACTTGAAAAAATGCCTAGCAGGTAGCTGTATGTCTCAATCACCTTTTTCGGTTTTAAACTTATTTTCTTAAAATATATGACTTAACTAATTATCAGAACAATTATTTTGTTTGTGTTTTGAATGTTTATTAAACAATATAAAATATGTCTAGAAACAGTTACTCGTAGAGTTCGTCATTTATTTGGAGGAATAATAGATACAATATAATCAATAAATAAATTAATTTGTAGCATCTTTTTTTAATTGAAAAACATAGAGAAATGAAAATATAGAGCATACAACGAATTAAAAGCACCGTTTTATCTAATAAAAAAATATTGAAAATCAATGTGTTTGATTTCATTTTTAGCAAAAGTCATCCCTGCGCATTGTGTTCAAAGTATAAGACGGCTGAATTTCCAATTAAAATCTTGTTTTAGTTCAGAAGAGATGGTAGTATTTTACATTGGAAAGTTGTAGAAACAGATAAGAAAATATAGAATAAATTGTTATGCATTCAATTTCACTTCATGGCATTTCAATTATTTTGCTTGTTGTTATTTTTGAATAACCCGAATATTTTTAGGCTAGCTGTAAAAAAAAGTATATATTATTATGTATATTATGCTTGTTTGTATACTATGCCTATACAATGATACGATATACAACATCTAAGGCGGTAGTTGACTAGATTTCTAGAATTATCACATATGGTAAGTCAATTATGGGATGAGCAAGTTTCTTGTCAGGGTGATTGACAATAATTATTCAATTAACTGAAAATCAATAAGGTTTGAATACCTCATATGGACCTGAAATACTCCAATCTAAATGAACATTAGCTTAAAATACATGCTTTACAATTTCCATGAGTTTAAAATCAAAAACTATTATGATATTGCAACTTAATAAATGTATAAACTCAGAACGCGGGAGGCCGGAACAAAGCAAAAACGTTAAGTAATACCCTTAGTGAAAGTAACAATATTGTTGTTTTATAGCTGCAATTGTTTGACATATATGGCAATTATTTTGAAAAACTGAGACATATCTGGCAATTATTATGAAATTTTTTGTTTTATAGCTGCAATTGGATGACATACCCGGCAATCATTATGACAAGTGTTGACTATAAATAAACATTTATACCATGCAAATTCGTTTACGCAGCATAGCTATCCATAACGATTATTTTTTAAATAAAAAATTGTGTCATGTCTGTTTCATACTTTTTGCCAGACGAACCCTTTTGTTCTTTTCATCATTTAAAAAAAAATCACTTTTTATAACTGGAAAGCCAGACGATTTTTAACCCTGTTTACTCATAATGAAAGTAAAAATAGTTTTACTATGCTTATGGTTTAATATAAGTAGAATCAGACTCTTTGAAGAAACATAAATAAAAAACTCTTTAAATTAAGTTTTTTTTTGTTTTGGTGGCCGGACATGCCCTATTTTTTTCATATAACTGGGCGGCCCCCTTTATTTCCATTTTACATAGTATACAGTGTACAATAAACAAGAATTAACATTATACATGTGTTGTTTTCTTTCTAGCATATTCATGTTAACAAAGTCGATCAATTTTCACTAGTGGTATGCATAATTTATATTTTAACTCTTCAGTATTAACTTGTTTTTTTTTCTACATTTACATCGCATTATATAAGACATATTTAACAATAAACAAAAATTAACATTATGCATTCGTCTTTTTCTCTTTCTATCATATTTACGTTAGACCAAGTCAATCTATTTCACTAGCGGTATACATATTTCACATTTTCACTATTTAGAATTAACCTTCGTTCTTTTTTTTACATTTTTATCGTATTATATAGGACATATATAACAAAAAACAAAACAACATCAGTTCGAGTTTCACGTATAAGATCACTTATCAGAAAGAGCTTAAATATTCTATTTTTATCAATATTATTTCATAATTTTTTTAGAGGCTGCTGAGTTATACTGGCAGATGTACCAATACAAACGACTGTTGTTGGTACATAAGCCATGTATTTTTATTACATATAGCATTCATACAGAAGTAAATTTACAAGTACACGCACTTTCACTCATCACTTTCACCACAAAAACGGACATGTCGGATAATTGAAGAAGAGTTGCAGGGTGGGAAGAGGGGGGGGTATTAGGGGAATCGGGATGGCGGTCGCATCATCACATGAATCCTGATATTCCATGTTACCTAATATCATGTCAATTGTTATATATCTCGTTTTTCGATCTAAACTGTACACTTTCATCTACTAATGGTATGAAATTTAGCCATTTTCTGTTAAATCGTACAGCCGGTAAGTATGCTTTCTCTGCCAGAATATGCAAATAGATTTCTTTTTTAATGCAGTTATTGAAAAATCTTTTTTTCCACTTCTTACCTGACACAAATACGATTTCATTATTATTATGATAAGATTGATAGCGGGGTCATATATTCCGAAGACCCATTTTTTTCTGGTCAATAAATTTTGCCCAAGCTCTAGATGGGTCTAGATTTTCTAAGATAATCTTCATTTTATCGAAGGTCCATTTACATTGCATAATTGCATGATAAGTGTCGTCTATTTGCAAACCCTCGCAAAGCGTACAGTTTGGGTCAGTGACAATATTCCATCTGAATAGATTTAACCTGTTATTTATCAATCTATTGATAAGTTTATAGTTGAACGTAAGAAGTTTTGAGTCGTTCGTGGAAAGCTTTGCAAAAATAAATGTTTTCATTATATCAGGTATAGTCATATTCATTTCACGACTCCATTTTGGCAGCGCTTTGGGCTCTTCGAATTGTTTATCCACCAAAGCATTATAATATGTGCGAGCTTTTGCTTTTTTATGTCAATAATGCTATCATCTATAAGTTTAAAGACGGGCGAGTTGAAATTAATGGTAGGTTTTGTTATTTTACATACGCCCTATAACGTTTATTTGTTCGGATTAGCAGCTTAAGAAATTTAATGATTCCTGTATATCTTAAAAAACATTTATTTAAGGAAAATTGATTTTTGAACTCTTCGTAACTGAGGAACTCCCCATTTATGTTACATACATCATGTATATATATAATATCTTTCGTTATCCATTCCTTATAGAATATCTGAAACCCACCTATCTTAATGTCTTTGTTATTCCATAATATAGAGTGACGTGTATTTCTCTTTAACACATCGTCTGCATATCGCAAAACGTTTCTATAAAAATTTGCTATTATAATTTGGGTATAGTCGTAATAACATCTAAGTAGAAACCGTATTCCTCCATATATTTATCTATACCCTCATTAATTATAGAGTTCCAGTGTTTTGTTTCCCAGAGTCTAGATATCCAGTTGATCATTAACGCTTTTGACATTATGTCGACGTTCACGGCTTTCAAGCCGCCCTTTGAAATGTTTCCTATCAAAGTTTTACTTTAGGGGGTTTGTATCCCAATATAAATTTTGAAAGTTCCTTTTGGGCTAATTCGCAAATGTTTTATCTGCTTCTAACATTGTTAGGTTATAAATAAAATTTGAAATTCCAAAGGTTTTACTTATAAGAATTTTGCCCAAGAGTGTCAAATTTCGCCCACTCCAAATATTAAAGCGCCTTTTCATATTTGTAATTTTGT
>LQRL01125939.1:34457-52496 GCA_001703475.1 Hydroides elegans
GTGCATATGTTTTTCATGAATGTATTCGAATTAGTTGTTTCATTCAAAGTATATCTCATTTTCAACAAAGTGACCATCTATAAGATTTTTTTATTTGATAGTTATGGAAATTATTTATTTGGTTCCAAATCATACAAGTTTCTAGTTCTCTATACAATTATTTTGGTGACACGCTAAAAAAGTGCATTTCACACTATATACTTATTCAATTCATTGTAAAAATCGAAATTTATGTCAAATAATGCAACTGGGATAATGATTGCATGTTTTTCCGGTTCGAATTACAAACATTTATGAAGAAAATGAAAGTATGAATGGTTATTTCTGAATGAGGAAGCATAGTTGCTCTTGTTCATATATGAATAATGCATTTATGAGTGATGCTTGGATAGCAAGTGGTGCCTTTTAACATTTAATATTTTGAATATTGTTTGAAAACGGGATTTTATTTGCGATGATAATGGAAACTATGGCACGTTGGATTGCTTATGTTGTCATTTTTGGACTTTCCGTTTGTCTTGCAAAAAGCGGTAAGTAATTTGAACAAAACGTTGCAATCGTTGAATCTGTTTTTTTTTGCATCATATTGTTTCGAAGTTCCTGTTTTCAAAAAAAAAAGATAGATTCACTTTGGTATACGAATACATACATACTTCAATAATCATTTTGATACAAAACAGTATTTAACCGAAATAAACGGTAAGTATCTTTGAGGGAATCTATGAATCTTTAAACGACCGGATAAGGTTAAAAGCCGATGACACATGACCGTTACATTCACCAACAATACATTCACTTTGTTTATGTTTCGATAATGGTTGCAATGAATCTCCTTTTATTAAGTTTAACACACAACCCCTCTTAAAAGTGGAATAACGGATTTGAAACCTATCTAGACCTCGACCCGTCTGGATCTGCCACTGGTCCCTGCTCATCATCAATGATGTTATCTCTCGTTATCTCTCTTAGGCTGGTGTCGCCTAACAGCTTATGTATAACAGTACGCGTTGGTCTTTGTGGCCCTCGCTTGTCGTGATTAAGGGTTCACAACGCTAGGTTTGATACATCATCTTCACGGTGTCGATAGCAGTAGCAAGCTAGATTCAGTCTTCTTTCTGTCTGACTGTAAATGTGGCTTTGAGAACTTTATCACATATCTCTTTGTTGCTTACATGGTCTTTCGAAGTGAATCACAACGCTCATCTTAGTAGTCTGGTGAAGCAATCATCGATTATCATAGTATGTGTCTATGGTAGTGTCAATGCTGCACTTCCATGTAGGAAAACTGACTGTATCGTTGAGCGAAAAATTGGCGTTTTGGTCGTTCTAGACAGCGTTTTTATCTAAATTCTACTCATCTTGATATATGCTGCCCCTGCTAGACCTCTTTTCTTTGTCATATATGCGCTTGAGCTGCTTACTATGGATCCCAGATAGGTGAATAATTCTTTTCAGAGAGCAGCCGTCACTTGTGTTAATATTCATTTTGCTTGAATGGTTGAGGGCCATTACTTTTTTTTCTCAGGGGTTGTCATACAGAATTATTGCCTGACCGAAGTCTCAACTCTAATGAGCAATGTGCGTGTGTCTGTTGTACATTCAGGTCTTATTCCTCTCCTTTGTCGTTTCTGAATTCCTCTGTTTATTTGTTTCATTTTTTGCTTTTCCTAATGTATATACAGTGCTATGATAAAGATGCCTTACAAACAAACAATCCGATAAATGCAGAAGGAAAACACTCGAACAGACAAAACAATAGTGATAAGCAATAGATAGAAATATATAAGCAAATGCAAATATCAAACAAGATATATGGACAAGAGCTGTAATTGCGAGGAACCCTTTCAGAAAGATGGGTACATCATGAGGCATGATTATTTGCACCACAACCTTATCAAACGCATAGAAAATCGGTTTGTTGTATTTCAATATAAGAAAACCAACTCTAACACCAACCTATAAACTGAGTGACTAAAACTTGATTGAATCACTTGTAAGGGATCAGCATTAAACTTGCTATTCAACTAGGATACACATATATCACTTTATTTAGTATGTGTGTCACATATTCACAGATAAGAACATATTTCCTGATCTAAATATGACTAAGGACACAACGCATATTTTTGCAGTGCAATACTTCCAAAATAAGACATTTTTAATCTTAAACCATGTAATATACAAACGTGTATTCGATTCGGACAACTTTTCCCATTAACCCATATTTCATGCGTGACAATATTTACATAAAACAATAAAAACTGAAATAAATTGGTTATATATTCAATTCAATGTTAACATGTGCCGCTTGTAACCATATGGTATTTCATTTCAAATAATGCAGTGATATTCATTTGATATGAGCGTACCAACGACATTTTTTTTCATAACCTCGACAAAAATGGCATTTTCTAAATAGGATTAGCCATTGACAACATAATTAGACGATGAGTTGTATGTGAGTGAATTACAGCTTTACCGATAAAAGCAACTGCTAGTTGATGCTATTTAACACTTTGAAACATCGTGTTATATTAGACCTCCAGGGGAAGCTGTACGCGATATTTATAATATTTCAAGTTTTTTGGTTAAAAGCAACATTTTTCATTTCTAGTACACGCTGTTTAAACAAAAAGACACGTCCGTTATGTCTTTAATTTCACTTCACACCATTTTCTACCATCGCATGATTAGTTAGTTTATTAGCTGATGAAAACAGGTATACATAACCAGTATACGTAATTTTGTCACCAAATGTCCACCCATGTCTTTGAATAAAATATATTAATTTTAATCAGTAGATATCTATATGTATGGAATTATCCCACATCTAATGAGTCAATTAAGTGATGAACAAAGTGGATTGTTTTTGTCATTGAACTTTAAGTATGATATTTTAAAGTAAGTTTACTATTT
This sequence comes from Hydroides elegans, assembly GCA_001703475.1. NCBI lineage: Eukaryota > Metazoa > Annelida > Polychaeta > Sabellida > Serpulidae > Hydroides > Hydroides elegans. The sequence continues at coordinate 37,374 of LQRL01125939.1, forward strand.
TTGTGATAAAAAATACATATAATTGGAAATCTTATATCTGTTGTATTATAGAACAAAAACTGTTTACCGCCAGAAAACATCCACTTTGATATAAAGAAATTCAAACGGTGGTTCACTATCATGTGGTTAATGATGCAATCGTCAACTAAATGGACTGTTATTCTAATTCATATGTTCTTAATGTACTTAAAGTGATATTTTTTCATAAAATAAGCATTTGACATTGTGGCTCTTCAGCGTATAATAATTTGGAGATTCGTGGAAACAGATGTATGGGCTTTTGATAATACTAAATAGTACATGAAACGTATATCTTCATGTATTAAAATAAAATAAAGTAACACTGAAAAATGGGTGCTGCATATGGACGAGTGGCTGCATGTATAACAGCTGCGGAATAAATTCAAGTTTGCGTGATGTATATGTCTATTAACAAAGTGAAAGTCTTAAACATTTATTTTTGTATCAAAAACACATTTGGACCTAAACAGAGTAATAGCGCTTCCTATGTTCATAACTTTCTGATCGATCATCGGATAACAAGTTATATTTTGTAGCATTCCATAATTTCTATACAAAAGAAATTCTTAATTTATTGAACGGATTGAAAATGAGTATGCAACCAAAGACGGCCTTTGTGATTATCATATGTCTCATCACAATTATGATTTGCGAAGTAACGAGTGGTAAGTAAAAACAATAATGCAAAATCATACCGTATAAAAGAGAGTATGGTTACAACACAAGTTTCAAATTACGATTAGTGTATCAATAAAACGATTGATATCAATATCCTAATTCTAAAATATATGTAAATTTGATGTATGAGTAGTCTATTATAGAACGGACATTATTGAAAAGAAACATCAATGACTGCAAAACATATGTCATAACGGAACAATGTGATTATATGTGACTATATCTATCAAATACACATAGTTTTATGCAAGGCGTGAATATCGTTGTACCGAGATCGTCATTAGTAATATCAGATCTGAATTTACGAATTTCACATTAACATTTAATAAAACGTGTTTCTCTGTAATAAACCCTTTTTTATATAACCTTTGTTTTTACAGATAACCGATCCTGCAATCAATCACTTTTAATCAGTTATTCAACCAAAATTGAACGGTATGACATGAACAGTAATAAAACAACGCCAATCATCACCATCGACATAAGTTTGGACGGCATGGATGTGGATCAACACGAAGCACTGTTATTTTTTAATAATTTGAATCGGAGGAAAATTTACCGGAAGAATTACACAACACGTGACGAGGCCACCGCTCTCGAACAAAATGTGTGGGGTTAGTAACGTTTTCATTGCGTTTAAATATAAACTTGTAGTGTACATACAAAATAAAAAAATATAATTACTTTAATGACTAGTTACTTTCATATCAAAAACACAAAAACGTACAATATTATGCAATTGGAAATAAATATTTGTTTTATGTACATCCTGATCAAAACGCGTACTATTTTCAATTGCATTAATATATTGATTGACAAATATCGATAGTAATATGTTGAATAACAGCGCGGGACGTAGCGGTAGATGATGTTGCGAAACGCGTGTTCTATACTGACTATAGGGGAGACACCATCGCGAGCATCGACTATGACGGCGATGGAGAGCGTACTCATGTTGAAGGCGTAGATGAGCCACGGGCTCTTGTAGTTGATCCAATGTCAAGGTGATTTGTATGTTGTGTTTGAGTTAGAATAGGGGTTTTATTATTGTATATTGTACTTTGTATTCAACGACACAATACCTTAAATTAAAAATGCATGATATGCTGAACTTATGAATCAATATAATTAAATAATTTTATTTGAAGGTTGAAATTATTTGAAATCAATATATAAAATATCAAAATCTGGAATTAATGTATAAACATATTCGCTTTTACGAATTGTATAACAGTGACTATCGCTAAAGACTTGATTAGAGATGATGTCATACACTTATTATCTATGAATGATGATATTCATTTCATTAAAGAAAGATGTTTTATACTGAATGTGTTGGAAAATCACAAAATAGAATCTCAAGATGTGATTACAATGGTGATAACATACATGTGCTTCACCGCACCGACGAATGTCCAGATTTTATAACGGTAGATTTCAATGGTAAGGTTAAACATAATCACTGAAATGACAGAATAAATTATTGAAGTGTGTGTGCTAGTCAATGTTGTAGAGAATAGTACAAATATAAGACAAATATAAATAAATGCATATATATCAAATGAAATGATTGCGACTCTTACAGCAAATGTCGTGCTTATGATAATTATTTTATGATATTCTGATTAAGATATTGATAAAGAAAAATGGATAAATGTGGCATTTAGTTTGATAAATAAAATGAAATGATATTTTGAATTTTTACTAATTTCAAAATCAGAATTACAACTGCTCATATTTTATTTTATTGTTTCGAATTTAGCTGGAGAGATCTTGCAATAATGATTATTTACTGTATCTTATAATTATTCTCAAAAATAGATAGCCGGTATTTATCTTAAAAAATGATTGAAAAAAAAAACATTCTATGTGACTGAAAATAATATTTTATACAACATATTGTGTTCATTATCATAGCATATTGTAATAAATAGATTATGAATCCATATATCAATTTAAAGTTAAGATGACTAGTATGCCAGATCTTAGCTAAAATTAATTGCATTTGATTCAGTGAATTATCATATAAGTACTAAATTTTGACAATAGCAATAACATTAATAAATAGACGTTGCAGATACTGTATTTTCATGACCTTAGATAATTTGAATATGTTGTTTCACAGCTGATAAACTGTTTTGGGCTGAACATTATGGGAACCGAATAGGCGTTGTGAGTACGGATGGCACTGGCGCGAGAATTATATCAGAGATTTATCACCCATGGTCAATAGCAGCAGTGGCAGGAGAGATCTTTGTCGCAAAGCACATAGAGTATATTAATGAATCACTTTTTAGAAATATAGTTGCTAGGACTTTTATTATTTGAGTATTGTTTTATAATTGTGCTATGTGGCCTCCAATATCAAACACCCTGATATTATACCTCTGTGAAATAAGCAATATGATAAAGATGTGTTAATCTGTATGTCGTGTTTAAAAGTTGGAGGAATTTAAGTTAGTTCATATATTTTATTTACAGCGGTACAATCACCAAAATGAACTATGATGGCACCAACACAAGTGTTGTATTACAAGAATTGTCTGATCCACGCTTTATTACACCAATTTGTTTCCCAAACGGAGTCCATGAAACGACCTTCACTACTTACCCATCAACATCGGAGAATACCGGAGATTTGGATGCGGTAACAGCTGTCACTGTTCAAGGTGATGCAACTATTGTTCAAGGTATGTATAAATAAATAAATCGTATCACCACTCGAATACTGCAAGGCGTTTGTTTATCTCAAGGCGTTTGTTGCAGTTTGTAAAAAAAATGATTGACATTTCAATGAAACATCATTACAATAAACCTCAACTATGTGTAAACTATATTCTAACAAGCAATTTGATTTACAAAATAATTGGACCAAAGGTTACTTACCAAATCATTGATTTATCAAATATCGGTAAATACGTATGTTAACAATAGTAGTACATTGATATGCTGTAGATACGGATCATGATAATAGAGGCATCCTGATGATCATGTTTGCGATGCTTGGGTCATCGGCAATAAGCGTGGCGATAACCGCCATTGTATGTTGTGTATACAGGTAAATATTGATTGATTCTAAAATACTTCAATTTGAACAGCAAGCTTTAAAACTAAACATGTGATTATTGATTATAATTTGTAAACCGAGGATAAAAGTTCATGATATTCTGTTTCATGGCCTTTAATGTCAAATTTGCTTCATTGTGTTTAAGATCGAGACACAATACCATGACTCAACATTCCGGAGGCGGCGCAGGAGAACTCCCGGACTATTTAGTCCCGGTTGCTCCGCGTCGTCCAGAGAGTCCTCAGGAACAGGATGTACCTCTATACCAAGCGCCTCTTCCTGTAACAGAGCAGGACGAGGGAGGCGCTGAATATGAGCGCCTCCAGTTGTATGAAACTGTTGGATTATAATGTGATTGTAACATATAGTTGAGGAAAAATAATTTTTATAATCGAGATTTATTAAGAATTGCAGGTTGGAAACAAACTTGTTTTTAAAGTGTTTGAATTAATCTTATATTTCTAACTCTTCCAGTTATAAGCTATTTACACGTTATATATTTGAAATGTCTTCATTATAAGGTATATATTCATGCTTATTATCCACTTGATCATTATTTAGAAAACCTTTCATATGTTCAATGAGAATTTTATCAAAATAATACGTGTTTGCAAAATGCACTCGGTCATTACTGTATGTTAAAGCAATAAAACACTTTGTTTGTCAGTCATAATAATGAACTCATTAAATAAGTTAAATCAGAATAATTGATGGAATGCCGTAAAACACTGTGTTAGATTTAAAGTGTTTCAGAAAGATTCATAAAGAACTGTTATAACCCCGACTAGGGCAACGTTATAAATAGGTGTTCGCGTACGTACTAATTGTGTATGTTATGGTAATATATAGTCAAGTATTGTAAATGGATGACTGTATACTGAGCTGTATGTCTTTATACATGTTAAAAAAGAATAATACATTACTATATAATGTCAAATATATTTGACAGCCCAACAGTGCTGCATTGTATATAATACTAATAATAATATAATATAATCTAACGGATGTGCTGAGAATCAGGATGTAGCTTAATCATCTATTATTATGCATGTCAATCACCTGTACATAAATGTGTGTTTTGTTTTATGAAAAATAGAATCTATCATTGTTTATCTTTAATTTACATTTCAGTCGTTAATGAAGGAGAATACAAATATGATGCTATTTAGGAATTATATTGAAATAATATAATAATAGGTTAAAACACTAAATAAATAAATTCAAACAACCATAAAATAAACTTTTTGTTGTGTTATTACCAGACTTACATTTAATTATTTTAATATAATAATATTATAAGATAATGATATTACGGTTTGATTAGTTAGATTGTGTGTATCTATATTATAGCAGTGACCATGTTGTTATTCAGGTAAAAGCGAAATAAGTTTAGTTATCTTGATGATAAAATATCGTTAATGTTTGGGGATTTAGCTAAAAGTGCATTTAACCCTTAAAATATAAAATGTATATAAATAAAATGAATTTCAAAAATGTTGGGTTCTTTTCACTTACAAATGCTTAATTAAAACAAATACATTATAAATGACAATTTGTCATATTTTGGAAATTTAAATACTATCCTAAGTGTGCTATCCAAAGAACATTCGTTGCTAGCTTATCTTATAAATGACTTGTCAATCATAATATATACAACAGTTTTGATGAACGTTTCAATTTTCGTCATATATTGTTAAAAACATTTTACACATATTTGGCACATCATTCATACTTACAATATGTGACATACAAATAAAGGACAAAATATTGAAAACACAATTGCTTTTAGAACATTTCAAAGAATTAAATACACATGCTACAGTTGAAATATATGTAGACACACAACGTGTTTCCTTGATTATTGATAAGTACCAATCAGTAAGTACACTATAGTTTGACCATTTCTATGAACATTATATTTCCGTTAACGTATTTTTTTCTACCACAACACTTAAATATTTTTTTTTTCAAAAATGGTTTCATTAGAAAATATTTTCCGGACCAAGAATATCACAAATTCGCTTTTTGATTATAATATACAACAGATTGTCAGCTGTATCGTGTACACCAAACATAAACTCATCTCTACATACATTTTGTATGATATGACTTTTGATTGTAACGTTTATTGACTGTAAACCTATTTGTGCTTTTTGCAATCTACTAATGTATGAACCTAAGTATCATCAATGTCTATATTTGTCTTTTACAAAAGGTATACACATTTGAATCCAGAATTCCCCATTTATAGTCTTGAACCGCAGTTAATTATATTTTGGATGATCTTAAATTAAAAAAGCTATCAATTTTGGCTCAATATGATATATATGCATTATATACTGAAACGCTATGCCAATTTACATTTACATAATACATTTATTATAGTGTTGACAATGTTTATTACATAGAGATGTATGTCTCGATGGAATGGTCACAAGATATAAATGTTAAAGGCATCGCCAATTGGCAAGAAAATTGGTACCGTTTACACATCGAGTTTTTATCGTTGTGAAGTTTTATTTTCCTTTATTTGACCTTTTCGTTTTCTTAATAAAGTATTCGGATGATAGTCTTATAGGGCAAGATATGTGCAGCATAAAGTTTAAATATAGTAGCCGATATTATCACATGTTAAAACAAAGAGTAATATGTATAAGCAATATACATATAACAATAACAAAGCCCTGGATTCGACCCGTCCGGAAATTTTTTCATGCTTTAGTTGAATGTTTGTCGAGACCCTATTCTTGATTTAGTTGAATGATCGCCGAAGTCTTTTTTTTCATACTGGAGTTGAAAGTTTGCAGTAACAAGTTTAATGCCGTAGGTGAATGTTTGTCGAAAACCTTAACATACCTCAGTTTAATGTTCGAATTGTTATGGTAACGAAACCATGTGTTTCAATGATCGTTGAAATCATCTACATGCCTCAAATTACATGTTTGCATTTCAATGCCTTCGTTGAATGTTTGTACGTTATGCCTCAGTTGGATGTTTTCTATGTCATGTCTCATAAGAACATTCGTCGAAACTCATTTATGTCCATTTATAAGTTAAGTGTTCGCCTTTTTTATGCTTCACTTGAAATTTCGCCAAACCCTACACATTTCTAAGTTGAATTTTTGCCAAAACCCTTTTATGCCTCACTTTTAATGTTCACCAAAACCCTTTGCATGTCTAAGTTGAATGTTTTCCCCAAACTGTGTTAATGCCTCAGTTGAATGTTCACCAAAGCCAAGCATATACCTTAGTTGAATGTTAGCCGATACCCTTTTCATGTCTCAGTTGAATGTTCGCCAGACGAGTGAAAAAATGCTCCGTATTTGTCTTATGTCTCACGAAATATCCAGTTCGCAGTTTTACCATCAGCATCTTAAATTGTAAGGACTTTTTAGCTTGTAAAACCACAAGAAAAGTGTGATAATCCTCTTCAAGTATTATATTGCTTGTTTATAATAGGCATAACTCTTCTCTGACATTTTGTTTCTGTGTAGTCAATGTTGATAAAGTTCTTATGAAAGGTTAGTCTTACTATGAAAACGTTTTATGTTTTTGAGAATATATGATGACCATATTATGAATAAGAGTTTTTTTTAAGTTTAAACATTTTAATCATGACTACGTTATATAGATTGAAAGATTATAGTTTTGTTCGCACAGCACCATCTGACGTATTGATCTGGAATGACTCAATCTAAATATTAGTGATTTTATATGGATGAGTTGTTCAAAGATACCTTTCTAGTTACATGATTTGTTTTTCGAAGAAGGAGTCACCATAATTGAACAGGGACCAGACCAGAGGTGTTAATGTAACGTGCCACCTAAAGTTTTGTTAAACATTATCGCGAAAGTAAAGGTGCACACTGAGGGGCCGTTACATGCATGTTAAAATATATTTTTCTGACAATGATCTTACACGAACATTACTTAAGTTGGCCTTAAGTTAATAAAGGTATAACACTTAAAACCAAACATTGATTGTTTTATAGCCTGAAGCATTACAAATTGGGATCAGCAACGAAACGCATTAATATTGTTGCAGGTATCTGACAATGTTAGATATAATTAATTTATTAATTGAATCGATTTACAACTCATACACTTACATTAAATGTGAAAATGCTAACTCATTAAAAACCATTATTTATAAGCGCAACATCATACAGAAACAGGAGCAATTTGTTAAACTGCGAAATATCAATATCGAATTGCTTTAATTTAAGGATATGAGCCGACATGAATTGATACTAGTATGTCCTTTTATGTGGAGATAAATAAACTCAATTTTCCCCAGCATATTTGGCTGTTTGCAATCATAATGCGACTGCAGCATATTCCAACTAAAAGAAAGTCAAAAATTGATCCTCATCCTTTTCTGCGAAACAGTGGGTGGGAGCTACTACTGTATGTCCTTGGTGTAAAGATCTAATCAAGGATCATTCTCTCTGCACGTTCACCGAACAGGCCATTGAAAATGCCCCGGTTTCTCTTTCGATGAACAGTTCATTAATATAGATCGCTCGTATGGAGGGCTCCGTTTGTGTCAGACTCTAGCTCCTTATAGTTTTCGGCGTTGTCTCTTTCTTCTTGTGTATTGAACTGCTCTTAAAGCTCGTCTTGCTGCGGTATGCGTCCCTCAAATCGAAGAGATTCGACTGCAAGTGGCACACATCCGGACAGCAACATTTCCAATTGGATCGTTCCGGTGCAACCACGTCACACTATAAACGTTCGCGATATGGACTTTAACTCGAATCCCTTGCTCGCGAGATTTTGTCAGCATGTAGCTAAATGAATGCAATGCAGACTGTGCGTCCATCGTTCGCTACGGACCTTATGCACACGCTCCGTTTGCGTATTCTTATGGCGTTCGGGAATCTCCTGCTGGACATCACGCATCGCATCTCATACGCAATACATATACGGACAACGCATACGGGTGACGCGAACCCCTGACGGCCCTCGCGCTCAAATGCAGAAGATGTTTTTACCCGAGCGGATCGATGAGCTCCGCAATGCTCCATGCCCTTGCTTGAGATTCCGTTATCTCTCGAGGCCTTTAAGACCAAATTCAGATGGGCAACGGTCACGGCAACGGACGACAAAATCAAAGTGATTTAAAATAGACTAAGTCACATGCACAAGCGCCAACTCCCCGACTGATCACATTCAACTGTGATCAGCGACACCAGGTATGTTTGCCACTTCCCTAAGCTTTTTGGGCGCTTATCTTTACAGTCCTATAAAGCCAGCGCCTTGCATTTATTAATGCGTTCAAGCAGAAAGCCGTCATGTATCTATTACTACCGTTCACGCGAAGTGGGTTATGGTGTTGTGAACGCTGCATGTGCTGTCGACGACCGTTCCCGAACAATCATCCGTTGCTCCAACGACTGCATTGGGCCAATCTCCAGTCTCTCGCAAATCTCCGTCTGATATGTGTAGTTGTGATTGGCTCAACCCGCAGGGGTTTTCTCAATTGATCGCATACAGTCGGCACGCACATTAACCAGGCATTATCTGTACAATTAACAATAGGATATGTTATTAGGTCGACGGGTGGATCAACGTTTCGATCTGTTCGATCCACACAAGCACGTCGTGACACGGGACATTGGATTAGTATTAAACTACCTTCGTTTCGGCAAGTTTAAGCATTGGAATACTCTGTCGGCAAACCATCTCACCCTTAAGACAGCCCTTTCATTTGCTCTTGCTACTGCGCCGCAGAAAAATCCACACGGTCACCCGGTCCAACGTTCGCTGGATTCAATGTAAAAATCTAGAAGTTGAGCTGCACCCTTCACCTGACTGTGTGAGTAAAAAGCAGTCAGCCACTGAAATTGGCATAATCAAGTTATTAAGTCGCCATTTGAGTAAAACGCAGTTGACCACTGATATTGCCATTATCAAGTCATCAAGTTGCTGGATAAATGTTCAGGCGAAGAGGAACTCGAAGAACGTCGTCTTTTTCCGGTAAGATCTATGCATTAATATCTCAAGCGTTCCGATTCGTATCTTTGCTCGGAACATTTACGTAGTTTCATCTCAAATAAGCGAGGAATGTCTTAGAATGTTACAGCAACGACTATTTCCTCTGATAATATATAATATTTCAATTTCTAACGCTTCAACTAATGCACCTGTGCCCATCTTGTTAGCCACGTGACTACGTCGTTGAGCTCTCAAATCGTCTTAAAATCGGACATTTTACGCACAGGTGCATGGTCCAGGCCCAATGTTTTCATAAGTTTCCACATTCAAGATTTTAATGTCGATTCATTAACCGATCTCTCGCTCTCTGTCTCTCTCGTTCGGGAGGGTCTTTTGTCATAGCCGGTTCAACATTTTTATTCTTACTTACCTCTGTTTACAGGTCACAGCTGTTCAAGGGGAGATCGCATGTCAATAACCAAGGCAAGGGCCTCTCAATCCCGCGTTGGGGAACTATGGCCTCATCGTTTGCGCTGCAATCTTGCTTTCCGTTGGCCGCCGCACTCGGTACTTGTTCCTTGGCGCGTTGGCCGTCGGATTAAATTAAATTGTGTATGACTGTATTTATTTATCTTAAAGCTACTTGAACCGGAGCTTGTACGCCGGGTAAGTATCATATATACTTCATTTGTTGATCAGGAGCTTGCATGCCGGATCAGGCACTTGTACATTAAATTATTGTATACTCTAATTCATAATGCACGATGCTGTGCTTATGATTGTATCTGGCAATGTATTGCATTACAACTGATGTGTCCGTTGCAATTCATAATTACGTGCCATTATGCACTCGTTCAGTACACTTATAGCGATTGTCAGTATTACATGTTTATAAGTCACTCATGTATTGTTTAATCGAATGTGTTAGCAGTTGTGCATTCATATTTGTCATTGTCGGTTGCTATTAATTATACATTTATTGTTTAAAACTAAGTGTTTGATTGGTATCTGATTAGTTTAGGTGATTCTTCCCCGGAGGACTCCGACCGCCTTTTTTAGTATTGCAGCATGAGGTTCAACGTCTGGATCTATACTTCTTATCTATAAGATATTTTCCTTAAACTGAAATCGGTTTTTGAATATGTTTGAATTTGAAGTGATACATATCTGAACCTAATCAATCTGCAATCACCTCAGTCCTTTATAAATAACTAGGACGTCATGTCGTTACCAGGGATACAGGAACAAGGGCCAAATAGGTAATGCAGATGGGCAAGGAACGCCAGGGGTTATATGTATGAAATTGAATTATGTTTAGTTTGACTTCTAAAACACATTCAGACACCAAATTATATGCTGGCTGGTTATAAAACACATCCTTTGAAGGCATTACCTCAATAAAGTGTGTTTCATTTAGCTTAGATAAAATAAATATTAATTCATTAATATGACATAGTACCAAAATATATATATAGTGTATAATGTAACTGTTGTTAAGGGCTCAGCTAATGAATTACTAATGAATTATTCGTTTTTTAAGAGAGTCTCATGAAGAGAGCCAGTAATCACAACCATTCTTCATACTATACATGACACGCATGGACAAAAAGAATGATAAAGTCATGTTTTGGTGTGTACTTCGTAAAAGCTAGTGGTTTGCCTTATATAATTTCAACTTCAAATTGAAGTCATAAATTCAAATTATGTGCGGCGTCCTTTGCATTTTAAATTTAACTGATGGCATATGTTCGTGTATTGCAAGGTCGAATGCTGAAACGATAATTTGTCATTTCATCATTCAACAACTTTTAATTGTCCATCTTATCTTATCGACGTATCCCAAAAATCATGTTAGAATGTTATATTGATGTACGCACATAATGTTTTTGTGCTATAAACCTTGATAACCATTTCTAAAACAAACGCAAGGTATGGCTAATATCTTAAGGTTCTTCTCACATCAATTCCAGGTAATAATATATTTACTCCATTGTATGTTAATAGAAAACATATTCGAAGGGTATTTCAATTAGGTCCCAGATGATTTTATTTCGTTTATTATATGGATTTCTGCGTTTTTGAACACATACTATTTCAGTTATAAAGTAGTATATTTTATAAACATTGATTCCTCATTTTTTCGTCTTATTTTAACAGTTTCACACGTCGTTTATTACGCCGTATTGCGTTAAACTAAAGTCTATCTTATCCGTTCATCCTTTATCAACAGTAATTCAAGTGATCCAATCATAACATTGTCCCATAGATTTATTAACCAATGCTAAAGTTTAATTCCATTAAGGTAAAATAGGTATATTTGTTGTTCATATTCCAGGCTAAACATATGCCTTCACACTCTATATAACGTTGTATTTATTTACGTTATATTTTAAATATCGTTAAAAAATGTTTAGTGATTGACAACCTCATTGCACATTCTTTTCATTACTGAAGTGAACAAGGTGTCACACAAGTCAGACTCAAACGTCATAATTCTGGAAATTGAAGTCGATCAATTCTGATTGATGTTCCTGATTGACAGGGCATTCACTTATATTGCTGGTCAACACGCACAAATTCACTCATATATAAAGCGAGTGAACGCGAGGTGTTTTCCATTAGCGCGTTTGCTCCATAGGTTAACGCGCTGGGACAAAGGGCCGAACCCGGGTTCTGGTTCAATCCATTTAATCTAAAAATTAACAATATTTATTGCATCGTTGAAGCATTTTACAGGGCATAACCACCCGGTCATTATCTTTTGTGATAATGCACGGGTGCGTAGTAATTGTATAGTTTTTGTTTAAAAAAATAAAGATGGCTATTGCATTTCAATAAGATAAAATTGCCCCTGTCAGGAATTGAACCCCGGCCACCCAGATGCGGCTTTGGCCTGTTGCATATGGGCACATTATCTACTCTATTATCATATTCACGAGTACGTTATGACAACTGTCTTGGTTGTAGGACACACACGCTCGGCCACTCAGTGCTCGGTGAACTTGACCTAGTATTGTTATTGTTATTGTTATTATTCTACGTAATGAAAGTTTTTTACTGCAGTTACTGAAAAGAATGTAAAAGGATAACACACATGTTGTTGAAAATAGAATAAATAAGATTATATATTTGTATTTTAACGTATAAAGTTAATAAACCGAACCCTAATAAAAGTATAAGCATGTTCCTAGCCTGGAATTAGAAAAGCAGTTGAAGAGTGACTGAAATATGCTTGATATTTAACATAAAAGGAATACAATTTAAGAATTTGTGATGAAGTATAAGCATCAAAATGATGATGTGAAAAATTAAGTTAATATTGATGAAACATTAATGGATAGAATCGACAAAAAGCTAAGTTTAAAGCAGATGTATCGAGTGTTTAACGACATGGAAAATTGTGACTATTATGCATCCAAAGGAGCAAAGAAATCGCAAGTGTCTATAAGAAAAATACGACCAACCTGGAAGAATATGTCCAAGACTCTTTTGAATAACATCAAGTGACTTGATGTATTCATATATCTATTTACACCGACAGCCAATTTACGCAACGTTACGTAAAGTTACGCAAACGTTAATCAAATATAGTTCACGCTACAAACTTTGAAAAGTGTTCGAAAAATATGGAAATCCATGCAATAAAAGGAACAAAACCCTCAGGATCCTAATCAAAATGGTTATTGGCCCTCGGGATAGGAACATGTAATACCTGCGCCCTTCGGGCTTGGGCATTACTTTTCCCTATCCCTCGGGCCAATAACCAGTTTGATTAGGACCCTTCGGCTATTATTCCATATGTATTTTTTTCACAAAATAGGATTTTAATACGCATCGATCCATGTCACAAATTATATCGACCGGTTGAAATTGCCCTCTAAAACCCTTTAATGTAACTCAATCTACTGCTTATATATAAATCCATATAATAATTGTATAACTTTATCTATTGCCAATAAATGTCCTACCTACGGATGAACATTTTCCTCGATACCCATTAGACCTCTCAATAGGGAGCGGTAAGGTCATAGTATGATTCATAAGTGTTTTTTTCTTGCAAAAGTGCCTGCAATATATACATGTTTGGATGGATTTACTTTATATATTTCACATACAATAATGCAAAAGTAGTGAATTATTGTTAGAACATGACGATATGGGAATATCGTTGGAAAATTTAAATAACCGAGCAACAGTTAAAATAATTAAGATACATAAGAAACACACACTATTGTTGTAACAATTTAGGAGACTTACATAATTTTCTGTGCATTTGTAAAGTTTTTTATCAGATGCGATGGTGCTCATTTATCCGAGTTTGTATATTTAAATGACTATATGACATGGCGGCAAAGATAATCCAACAGCTGCATAAATTATTACCATTTATATCACTTCACTTTCCCTTTCGAGCTATAGCATTCAATTTCCTTGTTATGAAATGGGATATTCAATTTGAAGGAAGTTGACATGTGCTGGAGCTATAGTTTATTTCATACATTATATAAGATTACAAATAGATAAAGTGCATTCAGTTTAATTGATGAATAAATTTAAATACTTAATACCCTGCCAAAACGTAATGAATAAACTTAAGTTATATACACATCTACACTAGAATATTTGTAAAAATAAAAACATTAACCAACTTAACTTACAAACCAGAACCCTTCCTATTTATTAAGAGCATGTTCTTTACGTCAACTATGTTGTTTCCAATTAAAACCAGAGTTAAGCAGATTGTGAACCTATTTTACGAACATTGATTACCATTTTACCACTCAGCTCCATCGTATTCATCGTTGAAACATAGTTGAATGAATCTCGCATTTATAATCACACGATAGTGTCTGATTTGGTGCTTATCACATTACATCGATGATCAAAAAGGAATAACCTAATCCTCTTGATGATGCGCATTAAGTTTAAATTAACGTTACTTAGTAATGCTTTGACCCATTCATAGATAAACATATTTGAATGAGTTTACATTGAGTCTGGAGTCTCTAAAATTGGTCAACTAAATAAAAATATATCGTTAAATTTTCATTTCAAAGACCGTGTATACTTAAATATTGATTTTTTTTTTAGAAATACCTATTGGTGTGTATCAATTTATGAACATTATATCATTTAAGGGCATTTAAAATTGTATGATGGGAAAAAGTCGGAAATTGGTGTGATTAAAAATGAAATTTATTTGACTTGTCAGCATCATGTATCCAACAGCCGTTGAAATTGCACCCATTATCACCAAAATTACTTTCTCTTTCGAGCTTTAACATAATATGTGAATGTGTTAATGTCATACTCAAATTACCGAAGGCCGAAATTTCTCTACTTTGTGAGTTATCATTTATTTGATTCAAAATATGTGACTTAAGCATGTTGATTAAGATTCAGTCGAAGAGACAAACTAA
>LQRL01125942.1:8972-24057 GCA_001703475.1 Hydroides elegans
GAATCCGATCATTAAAATTAGACGACCGTTTAATGAGACACATGTTTAAGTAATTAGTTGCTCATCTATCACTAGTTTGCTACGATAAACATTATCATTGAAATATTAAATAAAAAAATATTAAATATGTGTTTTGAAGTCTCGCGGGGCTTCGGTCCTAGCAGAAAATATCAAGGGACTTGTTCCCTACATGCCGGGATTGCGGCAAATACGATTGTGTACGCCTGGATTCTAGTCACATACGATTGTGGGCCCGTATTACAAAATGAATGTTTTTTGTTCTTTTTCTGCAAAAACACAGCAAATTTGAATAAAATAGCGGTTTTGACACTCACCCTTGTGAATTTATGAATGAACCAACTCAAAACAATGTCAAGCAAAAACATCACACGACTGAAATATGGAATGCGATTGGTCATTTAAAAATACAATAATTGGAAAAACCGAAAACATTTGCATTTAACGGATAAAAACATGAATATGGGTGATCTCCACAAGAAAGAGCCGACTGGCAAAACGTTATTACAAAGGAAAGCTTAGTGTGCTGGGCTTTCCAAAAATCAAATTATTCAAACAATTTCATAATCAAAATATTATCATACTAGTTTATATTAGAATCATCATAGTACTTGTCTGTATGAGTTGGGATTCGAACCCAAGACTTTATGACTACGAGTCTGATGCTCTATCGCTGAGCTACAGGCCGATTTGAGATATGAATGAATGTGCACACAATTTTAACTAAAGTAAACATAAGTCACATAAGTTATTTTGACTGATTTGACCACTTTATTCAATAACTTTCAGTTTCCATAGCCTAATAAACAAGAAAACAAGTTAATAAACATAATTTGCACATTTGTTTATGATTTATTTAGTCTTAATCGAGATTCGAACTAAGGACCTCTAGCATCATAGACAGATCCGCTACCAACTGAGCTATTGCGCCCGATGTGAAATAGCTAAGTACATATCAGTCGATATGTTTGACATTCAAGGGATAAGCTTGTATGTATGCCCCACACAGTCATGCGTACCGTAATTTTCCGCGTATAATACGCAATTTTTTCTTTGAAAATCAGGCCAAAAGTCGGGATGCGTATTATACCCGGAAAAATCGGACATGAATATTTTCATGTGCATATTTTTGAGTAGTATATCTGTCTATCATTTGCGTATATAGTATTAACATAATACTGCATATCTTACATAAAAATATATCTACGATGCTTGGAAAATCGATCTACGAGGATTTTTCTATAATTGGGATGTATATTTCATATGGTCAAAACTGAAAATTAAGCGAAAATAGAGCAACAAAATTTTCGAACTCGGGGTGCGTATAATACGCGGAAATATAGATATTTTGACGTTTTGAGATTAAAAGTCGGGGTGCGTATAATACGCGGGTGCGTATTATACGCGGAAAATTACGGTAATTTATGCAATACCAAAAGTTGCAGATCCCGAGTGCAAACCCCTAAGAACAAGGTTATAAATTTAAACTAAGTTAATCTAAGGAATAACTTTTCAGCCGCCACGTGACCAACCTTTCTGCTAACGGCAGGTGACCCGTGTTACCGAAAGCGAATAGTTTATGGTCATGCGGTATAGGCTAATGTTTTCAGACCAAACCGACCCCCCCCCCTATCCCGGGACAGACCTGAAGAGTAATGTCGGTCAAAATGGGAGACACACAGCGTCCATATATATATAATTGATTCCAAAAAGAATCAGGTTGATCGGTTCAAAAGCCTTACACAAGTTCATTACACAAAGCATAGACACATGTGTGAAATACTATAGGGGTGGGGCTATGTTCTAAGACCCCCGGGGGCCGAACCGAAAAAGCCAGGTCGGTCGCACATCCTCAATATAAATATAATCGATTCCAAAAGGTTTCAGAACGATCGGTTGAAAACCCTAGGACAAGTTCATTACACAAAACATAGACGAATGAGTAAAATACTGTAGGGTGGGGCTATGTTCTAAGACCCCCGGGCAAAACCAGAAAAGCCAGTGCGGTCAAAAGGGGAGGTGCATATCTTCAATATATATATATAATCGATTCCAAAAGGTTTTAGATCGATCAGTTTAAAACCCTAGGACAAGTTCATTACACAAAACATAGACAAATGTGTGAAATACTGTTAGGGTGGGTCTATGTTCTAAGACACCCCAGGGCCGAATCGGAAGAGCCAGGCTGGTCAAAAGGGGAGGTGCACATCTTCAATATACATACACTCGATTCCAAAAGGTTTCAGGTCGATCAATTGAAAACCCTAGGACGAGTTCATTACACAAAACAAAGCATAGATATGTGAAAAGCTGTGGGTGGGGCTATCTTCTAAGACCCCCCCCGGGCTGAACCGGAAGAGCCATGTCGGTCAAAATGGGAGGTGCACATCTTCAATATATATATAATCGATTCCAAAAGGTTTCAGAACGATCGGTTGAAAACCCTAGGACGAGTTCATTATACAAAACATAGCATAAATCTGTGAAATGATGTGGGTGGGGCTATGTTCTAAGACCCCCCGGGGCCGAACCGGAAGATCCAGGTCAGTCAAAAGGGGAGGTGCACATCTTCAATATATATATAATCGATTCCAAAAGGTTTCAGGTCGATCGGTTGAAAACCCTAGGACAAGTTCATTACACAAAACCCGTACGTACGACGGATGGACGGACGGACGGATGGACGGACGGATGGACGGACGGATGGACGGACGGACGGACAACCACCCGAACTCAGACCTTTCACCTACACCAAAATTCGTTTTGATACCCATAGATGCCATTTCCGTTGAAAAACAATTGCACGCACGGACAGGGCAAAACCTATATGGCCCTCTGACTATGGTCAGGCGGGCCATAAAAAATGATTGTATTCACAGGATTCGTCCTAGGACGCGTTTTTGCGTTATTTTCACATCAAAATCCTAAACAACGCACGAAAATCAAGGACGTGCGTTTTAAAAACGCATGTTGAAAAGAAAAAAAACGCATCAAAATTATGGACACGCGTTTACGTTTCAATTTTTTAATATGATTAAACCATTGTTGCATAGGATGTGCCTATATTTCAGGATAATGATACTCTTGAAATGCATATTTAGAAATGGTTCATTTGATATCCTTTAAAAATGGGTCGCGCCTTCAGCGCTTGCATTTAAATAATGGTATTAGTAAGCAAATCGGAGCTTAGGTGTCAGGCGAATTCGGGTTATGGCTGTATCATTATTTACATGTGACAACACCTGAGCGCACTGGTTTCTATCGGTGACGTATTCTGAATGCATTTTTGCCCAAGGGAGCAAAAATGTTGAGTGCCCAATACATTCCTGTTTTGTTTAATACCCGAAAAAAAGATAATGTTTAGAGCCCTTATATCATTGTTAACTTCATATTGAATATTTTTTACTGACTCCATAATACACATAAATTAAGAAACTAAAGGATTTTCGAAAACCTTTACTGCCATTTCGTAGCTGGATTATTTTCATCGTCTATAAATAAAGGTTTTTATTTATAAAGGTGTTTTTTTTTTTCGAGAAAAATGTGAAATTAAAACTGAATTATATAAAACGCGCTCTGCGAACAAAAAACGCATCAAAATAAAGGGTGCGCGTTTTAAACAAGTCACCGAGCCTCCCTTGGACGAACCCTGTGTTCATTAAAAGGCATGTGCAATGACATTCGAAGTACTTAGAATTAAGCGAGGCAAAAAGAAACTTGATAGAAAACGAACAATCAAATGCGAAAAAAAAGTAAATAACAATCAGCAGATGAAACCACAAATAATGTCCCAAATATGTCTCAAATAATCCTACCTTTCTAGGGCATCACTGCGCAGCTGGGCACCCTGCGGCAATGTTATCAACTCGAGTCCTCACATCACGCCCGCGCCAAGGTCATTCATTGCAAAGACCTTGAACAGGTCAAGGTCAAGCAAGGTCAAATGAAGAGCGAGCGCTTTAGGCTCCGTATCCAACAACAATGACTTAATTGTGGCCATCGCTGAATTTTCCAGTGGTTTATTGTTGGGCGTTAGGAACTGAGATGCGAAATTGCGAAGGTCGAACCGAGAAGGCGGGTTCAAATCGGGCTGCGTGATGAATGAAGGTCGCGGCGTCACGGGCTCGGCCACGACGTCGTAGTCTGCTTGGAGATTGGACGTGTTGGGTAAAGGGTTATCGGCACCGAATTCCGAGTCATAAGACGTCGTGGAGGTATCGGATGCACGAATGTGAGCGGCGTCTATTCCTAATCTCGATTTTCGGCCGAGGGGCCGCCTTGCTCATTGTTGGAAACGCGACTAGGTTTTGTTAGCGGTTGGTTTTCTTTGAGTCGGTGTAAGTTGACTGTTGCTGTAGCATTCGCTCAAGTAAGACTTCACGAACCAGCTCTCTCCCTGAACACATGTGGTTTAACGAATACAAACAAAACGTCATGTAAAAAGTGAGTGATCCACGCCCATTCTAACAACGGTAGCCTCTGATATCGCATTTCATCCATTTACATACCAAATAATAAACTCTTTCACCGATTCACAAAGCGATTTGGTACAATTGGCGCACATCTCCAAAATTTAGTTTCACGCTCCCTAGCTTTGTGAGGTCTGCCATTAACCTTATTTAAACGAGCTCAATGAACTAAACTTTCCTGAAATACTTTCATTGAAGTAAGGTGTGCACATTCTTTTGACAGCTACATTGTATTGGGTTCAAAACCTTATTTATTTGAAATTACAAAAAAAGGAGATAACATTCTTAAATCTTGGATCGTGTTCATATGTACCTTACCTCTTTAATCATACCTTTTCTAGTTAAAATTTAAATGTTCTGAAACACATTTTAATGTGGTTAATTCAAATTGCATGTTCAATGATAGTGATTTTTATTAAAAAACGTTCGTTTTGAAAAAAAAACATGTTTGATTAGACTTTAACTTAGTGTTAAGGTTTATTCTAAGTATATTCAGGAAATGTGATGGATGCCAATAGAATTTTGTATTGAACGTTTTCAAATTTGCTAAATCGATTATAAAGGTCATTTGAATATTTTTATTCCCCATCATGGTTTTCTCTACTCTGTGGGTATGAATCAGAGGCCCAAGCCCAAGGGTGTAAAATATATATCAATTTGATCACTGTTTTGTCAATAGAAAAGTTCGAAATGGAAGAAGACAATCAACTAAAAAGATAATCCTGCGCACTCAGCGATATTTTGAAAATAGCCGATATGAATTTATAGTTCACTAAAACAAAAATGACGCAGTTCTATGCTATATAACAGAACAAGATTTATCGCTTTGTTTTCCATCAGAGTCATGGTTAAAGTCCAAATGTATAATAATTTGATTTGAAATCAACGATCCCGAATGACTTTAAATGGATAGATAAGCCCAGACAGAATGGAAAAGCGGTAGTGGCATTAAACAGCAGTATAAACTGCATTGAAATTGATATACTCGAGCAATATGAATCTTTTGCTGGACACTTACTGGTTTAGGCTACCCATGAAAACTAACAAATTATGATCTGTGCAATATACTGACTACCACACTCATTAGAAAACAACCGTTTTGTAACTAAATCCTATTTCTTGAAAAAATATCGGTATCGAAGAACAAACTAATTTTCTTAAGTGATTTTGATATTAATTGGAATGAGAAAAACAACATAGAAACTAGAAAGCTCAATGAACTTACAACATTATATTGATTTTCAACACATGATTCAGGACATAACCTCGACATTATCTTTATGCGTTTAAATGAGAATTTAGTAAAAACATGCTATGACACCGAATATATATATCTGATCACATCGCAATTGACTGTGAGAAAACATCATTTTAAGTAAAAAAATAAACTAGAGAGAAAATTCACAGGAAATCGCAATTTAGTTATTTAGTGCAGAAATACTTTAGAACCCAGAAAATATCGGATTATGTTCAAAACGTAATTGTTCCTTACAATAGAATCATATCTGAAAACACATGCTCCGGAGAAGCCAAAAAAGTGTGGCTTAAAGAGAAAAAAAATCCTATTTTTCGGATGATGCTCAAAAATTGAACAACGAAAAGCTAAACGTTCATGGCAAAACAGCATGAACAGCAATGGTAAAATACCTATTATTTAGAAAACAAAATTATGTCAAAAAGGATATAGTACATGGATAAAACAGCTGTATCAAACATTGAATACCCTTTTAAAAGGTAGAGTGAATAAGAACTACCTGACTACACATCTACAGATCAAATGGTGCTTGTCCATGCTCTGATTAGCTCACGTATCGATTGCTTCTTAATGGATTACCGCGTCGCCGAATAGATAGACTCTAAAAGGTCTAAACATGGCTGTGCGAAAAAATCTCAAAACAGTTGAAATATGATCACATTACCCCTTAATTTATCACAATGGCTTCGGGTCAAACAGCGTATCTTGTTCCAATTTTCTCATGAAAACTTTCAAAGCGATTCATGGAATAGCCCCTATCTATCTATCTATCTATCTATCTATCTATCTATCTATCTATCTATCTATCTATCTATCTGTCTATATATCTATCCATTTATCCATCTCTCTATCTATCTATTAATCAATCAATCTATCTATCTATATACCTGTCTATCTATCTATCTATCTATCTATTGATCTATCTATCTATCTATCTATCATCCGTGTTAATGAACAAAAGTAGAATAAACCTCTTAACGGTACTACAATTCAACACAGCAACAGATGAGTAGTTATTAAACTCACAATGCTAGAACTTGATACAAAATGACTAATTTACTATTAAATTAACTAAATATGAAATTGTTATAATCATATATGTTTCTAATAAGTTGGATATTGACTACCAAGATTGTTCACTTCCTTTTAAATAGGTTGTGACTGGTTGAAATAGATACATAAATAGGAAAGATTTGATCAATATGACATATACATTACTCTGATACGAAGTAGTCGATACGAAGGCAAGTGGTGACTACGATTTCACAGTTTAAAAAAATGTTATGCCTGAATGGGTTGTTAAATATTGCAAAGAGCAAAAACCTTAAAGGGCCCAATTTGAATGCAAAAAAATAGCCGTTGGTGGTTTTTAAAACTCATGTCGCATGTTAAAGTCACACGCTTTCCGCTTGCTTGTATGAGTTTTAATTATTTATATATGATACATATATAGTACCTACAGTAAGCGCGTCACACTATAGTGGGCGCGCGGTCGCAATAACCATGAGGCCGCATCAGACACATTTTGAATTGGTATGCTAGAATTTTCGAAATCTAGCGTAGGCATTCTTTTAAGCGAAGATATAGTTTTTAACTCAATAATGAACTCGAGGGTCCACACACATTTACAAATGCTGGATGAACTCATTCAGTACTCATTCAGTACTCAGTATCCATCGTGGATGATACTAAGCTGAAATGCTGTTTCCGACATTTTAATTCTCTGCAAAAAAAATCAATAGGTGTTCAAGGTTGCAATTCAATTGCTTTCTATGATAAAATACATTGCTTAGAGCAGATGTTTGATTCGAAATACAATTACACAATTCATGAAGCTGTAATCAATGTCTGAAACGAGCAACTATTGAAACGAGCTACCACTTGTGCCGTTTTGTTTTGCCGCGCATTTCCGATCATGAATATAAAACTACTCAAACCATCAGCGGCATCAACATCGCGCATCATCGCCCATACTCGTTTGTAAGATCATGGGAATAGGGGTTGAATAATTAGAATAATTAATATCGTAAACAAAATATAAAAATATCACACCTGTTGTATATAAGAAAAAACTGCATAACAGGGAAACATTATATTATGATATATCCAATTAAGATGTTAAGTTACTGATCGATCGCAACAAAGTATAATTTGAAATTAGCATTTCGATAAGTCGGGTTTGATTCACAACGTTTGCAACGCCATTCTAGTAAAGAGGTTAAAAGCAAATAGATATACGTTTTGCTTTCAACGCTGTTTTTTATGTGACCGCAACATGATAGTTATAAAAACATCGCCCTGTAATTTGACTTTATATACGGTCGGTTAATTTCATATTCGGCCTTAGACACACAGTGTGAGTGCAATATATATATAATGGCATCAGTAAAATTGGAAAATGGATTAATGAATGCACATTCAAGCTCTATAACGAGAAAAACCGAATTGTTAGATTTTGATACCTGAAATAACTCAAGCTCAAAGTGGATTCAATATTCGAGTCTTGGTATACAAATTGTCAGCAAAAATGGTAATGATTACTTCCATCCTATCCCGAACACACTCCCCTAAAAATTAATTATAGAGTCTACCGAGCTTCTAGTGCTGCAAGCTACCCTTGATCAAACATTCCGACAACTAAGACAACCAAAAATCTATCTAATTTTGCTAAAAGGACATCGTTTTTTTAGAAGTATTATGTTTTATCTGTATATTCATTTTAGTTCTGTGTAATTCTCATTTGTAACATGAGCAGTTTTCTGTTTGATTAATTATTTTCGTTGTTATATCAAAGCGCCAACATTATATTTAAATTTAATTGACGGTATATACACGTTTCATTATCAGCATTATAATCGGTTCCATGCTTCTTAAAATTGGGTCACACTAGTCTGGGAATAGTAATTTTAGGGATTGCCTGGATATGATGATAAACCATTTTATTTTCGTGAGTGGATGGGTTGAATTTCATTCAATTACACCGAAACATGCATATCACATAACTTCAAATAAAATGAATGGTTTACACTTTTATATATTTATTTGATGCTGATTTTACCACGTTATATAAAATATATAAAATCAGAAGACACCGATTTGTGATAAAGTAAGAAATTTGTTTTAGTTTTGTTTTCTAATCCAGTAGTTTGACCAAATCGACAGGTTTCAGCGTGGTCAGTTAACCTGTAATCGAACAAATCGCTAGTTTTATTCCCAAGCCGATATAATGCTTTATTTATACAGTGTTGAATATAAATAAGACCAATTATAGGTATTGAAAATTAATTGAACAGACACAAAAGATATCTGATCGAGAAAATGAAGTCGGTTCAACCAGCATACTTGCGGATAAATAATTGTGTAAATAATTTAATGTAAATAATTTATTTTAAGAAGGCTAAAAACAAATCAATTATTTTGTTTCAACGTTTTTACTTGTCCACTAGTTGAGCTAATAGCCATAACAGTTAACATTATAACTACCTGCGCAACAATTTCAAAATGTTAGGGTGATATTTGTCGATATGTAAAAAAGTATACCAATATACAAATTAGACACAGGCTGTGTCAAGTACGTGATTCAGCGATTGTTCATGATAAACCTTAAAGTGCAAATCAAAAGTGTATAATCAATCCAAAGCGTCACATTCTCTGTAACATCCACTTGAGACTCTTAACCTTGTCCCTATTGATAAGTTCGCATGCTTCGTAGATGTGACAATGGATTTGGCTTTATAAAGGATACATAGAGACCCATATCTTAAATCAAATTGTACATTAAGAAGAGGAGATGCATTAGCGGATTTAAAACGAACAAATCACACGTAAATTTGGTATAAATTTATTTAGATGAGTATTGTGTTTCGAAATGTTTATATGTGCCATAATTGCAGGAATAAAATAAAACATAAATATAATATCAATGGATAAATGTTGATTGAATTGAACCATATGTTTTTATTACACATAGTTACATACTGACCAGCAGCATGGCTAGTTATAGGCTGGACAGTCTAAATATCATCATTTGGTTTATGTATGTAATTTATCCTAAATTTAATATTTATTGCGTTACATAAGATGATACTCCTTAAAATTAACAAATTAATTTTTCTATTCTGGTGTGCTAATATGTTTTAATAAATGTGTATGTTAGAGTTACTTACGTATAGAAATGAATATGGATGTGACATGTATGCATTAATTTGCTTGCCTTTGCTTACATTTTTTGTAACGGAAGCAAGGGTATGTGTATGTGTGATCAGAGGACTGCATTTAACAACCATTTACAACATATATAAAAACTAGTTTACGAATGTGTATTTCTAAAGCCACGTGCACAGCCTATTAACTAGAAAATATATGAAAAATAAGATTTGATTAAATATCAAACTGCTAGGTTATTGCAAATAATGTTATCCATGTGACTGTCACAAAATGTAGAACAATATCTCTCTCATACGTTTGAATGGATACAGCGTTCAGTATGTATAACATAGCATCTAAATTATTTGGACTTTAAGAAGTATAATGAATATCACGAATATATCATATCTACATGTATGTATAGAGAAAAAACAACTTCCATATTGCTTGTGAGATTATTTATTGAAAAACATAAAAATAAAAACTGGTAGGGGTAGTTGGTATGCCACTCTCTATGCGTCTAGATTGAACAGTTTTTTTTTAGCAAACGGAAGATGATACTCACTTTTGTTTAATAGATGAGCAAAGCTTAACGAATAAATACTGCAGATACGAAGAACAGTTTGACTAATCAAAGAGACTGGATGATCAAGCAATTAAGTCGTTAATCAGAAAAGGTATGTTATTTATTGTAAACTTCATTCTCTCCCGAATCGTAAAACCCACTTTTTACATAAGTAAAGTAACGAAGCAAACTAATATAATGACACATTATTGTTTTGATACCATGAAACGTCCCCTACAATACATTTATATGAAACCATTCATATCATTGGACAGCAATGCGACGTCACAATGTTGGTACGGATCTGTGAATATGCTTGCTTTCATAATTTGAAAATATGTTGTCTAAGTAACATACTTAGCATTTTTGGGTTGATATAATGCAATGTTAATGAAACATTATTTCAAAAACATAGGCAAAACATATATACTGTTCTTTGATACTTAATCAATAACACTGATTCTGTGTAAAATCAGTTATGACTAATGCAGTTATTAGTTCAGCTTTACCTTATTACGTATGATATAAGTTTTATTGATTTTTGCAGAAATATTAGAGATAGTAGAGCGTTCGATACAATTTGCTACCCAATGCAAATAAGTTTGATTATATTGTATTTTAGAATGACACAAATTTTACTTTTCCTTTATCTCACAATCCTATTATACATTCCATTAAAATATTTTTATAAACACATTAAATGCAAAGATCAAGCTTTAAAATATCAATATTTTACACGTTGTAAGAGGTATAAGTATACATAGAAGAAATAGTAATCTAAAATAGCTAATTTAAGATATGGATATCACAAATTGAAACGTAAACAATACTTTTACCTGAAATTTTGGCAGGGGATTGGAACCGTGTGAAAGGAATGAGATAAAGCATCCTAAATGAAATAATTATGAGATTTTGGAAATGAGTTAACAAATTGACGTCACTTAGTCTTTATGTGGATGGTGGTGTTATAAAGTATTTTTATTTCAGGTATCACATTTCATAGCTCTGTCACGTAAATCATCAAAATGGAAGAAATTCAGAAATGCATGGTATGTAAGGAGGATCTGTCGTCATCTGCTACATTAGGATATCCCACTATTTTAATTAACGTTGCCAAGCAAACATTTGAAATTGATCCGGATGAATTCAAGAACTGTTCGCACAATTCATGCTATGAAATATGTATAAAACAAGGATTGAGGATGCATCGAAGCACAATAATAGCGCAAATAACACATTTTGCACGAAGTGTAATTGAAAACGGGCATCTGGTTGAACTGAATGATTTATGGGAGCAATATCGTTCAAAAAGCAAAAACGTGTTTCTTTGTGAAATGTTAAATGGCATTTCTAAAGCAGAATTTCGATCCATCATTGAAAAACAATTGAATGATGGGAAGCACATTTCCAAAACAATTCCGAAACGGTATTACATTCAAGACACGATTCGACAAATGGATCCAGACACATGCGCCGAAATATCACAAGCAGCGCACTGTTTATATGATGATCTTACAGTGAACAATGCCACACCAAATGAGGGAGTAATCAAAACACCCCAAAGTCTGCAAACATTTCTTGATGAATTTGGTCGACACACTGATGGTTCAGGTATCACTCATCTTAGAAAAATTGTAGAACAGAAGAAGTCATTTTCATTAACTGGATCTAAAAGGTATGTTTGCAAAAATTGTAAAGAAAACTATGATAAAAATGAATATTTTAAAGCATGTTTGTAAATATCCTGATATATTACAACACTAATTTTCGTTTAACAACCAATATTTAAACTTTAATTGATTTGCTTCTTAATTTCATTTTATTAACAATGAAGATGTTTCGTACATTGTGTATTATTCAAAAAGATTAATTGAATATGCAGTGGTCAAGAAGAATCCTTGCTCGAGGTTCAAACCATGCAGAGAAACCAGTATCGACACATTAAACAGAATACTTGGCAAAGACGCATGGCAGCAGCAAGCAAAACACCGACAGAGAAGAACAAGAGAACCAACCAGCAAACCACACCCACCACTGAATCATATCAAAGAGAACATAATTCCGCACAAAACGAGATAATTTCGGCAGCCGAAAACGGTGATGAGATGCACGTGATGAGTATACTCGATAATTGCAATCCGGGGGAGAAACGCGAATTATCCGCCCTGGCAATGCCAGGAGCAATTGCAAACAATGACTATCCAATGCTACAGCATTTACTGCTACAACAGAAGATATCAAGCAAAACATCATCAAAAGTAAATCGAATCAGCGATCCCCTGATATGTTTGTACGAATGTATCGACCGTAATAATGCCGTGATGGTACATATGATCACAAATCAGCTTTTTGGGTCCCACTCCCTAGAAGCATCCATTGTTCTTGAGGTTTTAAAATATGCAATTTCGCAATCGACAGAAGCAATCATAGTTCGTTTTATTGACTTATTACTACCTCCAACGAAGAGGAAGTCATTTGATACATACCGATCAATATTATCAGACATAGTTTCACCTTTTCTGAGAGAAACCCAGTTAGACAAAATCACCTTATACACTCAGATGAAGCTTGGCTTATTCGAATCAAACAAAAAGGGCTTGCGCAGGATTGCAAAGATTTTTCCTGATGCTGAACCCAAAATCAAAGATTTATACCAACTTATCGACAAAAAATTCAAAAACATGGACGAGGAACATGACTTACACCGATACATATTTGAATTTCTATTCTCTGAGTATTCACTCGATGATTATATCGAGTTGCATTCTACACAAGCTAAGTTTGGTAGCGGACATCGATTCACAAAACAAATTAGTGAATCCAACGATATTGAAATCAAGTATGATCTAATTCGTGCCGTCGATTTTTATCAAACTGACCGCTTGATAAAACAAGAACGCCACGAAATCACGAAAGCAGTAGATGACTTTATGAATAATTTGTGCCAAGTTATAGGTTACAGAAACGAAATTCTTGAATGCAAACCACGGCGGGTTGGTAGCTCTATTGAAAACACGAGACCATTTTCACCAGACGAGTATGATTTTATCTTATCGCTACTCTAACTCGGAAGGAACTTTTGTTCATCGCATCTCCAAAGTTTTGTCTTCTTTATATGGAATCAAGAGGATAAACCTGCTGCAGAAACTAATCTCCTGGATACGGCATCAGGTAAATGGTATCTGAACTCCGATAAATTGCGAGCATTGCTGAACGGATTAGTTCATGACATATTACGCGACGACATCAGCAGCATCTGGTCAGTTTTAGTAAACTTGAGCCACAATCAAAGTAAAGACTTTCCAGACGAAATAAAATCGTTATGCAGCGACCATCGGCTGACCATTGATCCTGTTGCCTTCTTCAATGACAAGAAGAAATTTGCAGCTCTAACGGTGATATGGAGAGGTGCACAATTCAAGTATTTACCAATCAAAATTGACTTTTGCCATCGAATGTCACGATTGCAGCATTCTTCCGACTCCTCAACATGACTATTTGCGCAACACGGAAACAAAGCCATTATACATTGTGGCATTTGGTTCACCTGTTGGATTTCAAATATGCCATACACTCCACGAGGCAGAGTGCATCCGCGACTTACCCGCTAATGTCATTTTAGGTTACACTTACGCCAAGGCCATGCGACAGTCAATGGTTCTTCAGAGTGAAAAAAGCAAACCGTTTATAAGAAACCTCAATAACTATGAAGAGGTCTGCACATCCTACATGCTCAAACAGGCTGTTCTTGATCTTACAAAGACTAAAGTACCTACTAATTCAAACAAAACAGCGAGGCAATGGACAATTCAAATTTTTGAGAAACTGCGCTTTTTTCTTAGTAAAAGCAAAAGAATTCCCCAATTCATGATGAATCCAGAAAATAAAGATACCGAGGAGTGTGTGTTTAAACTGGACGAGGTGCATCTTAGTTTGAGGGGACGAGAGATGCGCTGCATGTTGGCAATAATTGACAGAATATTACAAGTCCTAATGGAGGTATCCATTTTTCATACAAAAAAATATAATTTATCAGTTATATCGAATGCGATATAAATAATTATGGTATATTTAACTTTATAATCGTTTTACTATAGAAACATTGTAACTTCCACTACATATTAATGTCAATGGAAATCAAGTTTAAATACACAGTTACATACATTCCTCCTTTAATTTGGGTACAGTGTGCTATGCTTGAGTAAAAAAACGAACGGTATGTCTTACATTTTCGATCAATACAAAATCTTTTTTGCAATAATTCATAACGTTCCTATATAAAATTCAGCATATTTTATATTCATTTTAAACTATTTCAATTCCTAAGTATTTTTGTTGATATATAAATGATTTCATAATCTTCGCTTCATCTTAATTTAACAGGAACTTCCAGAAACCCTTGTCGTTTGGACGGAAAAGGTTTATTTGCCAATTTTCTTTACTTTAAATAACTAAATAATGTAATTTTGTTAAGCAACCCGTCGAAGTTATTTCAATTAATAACATAAGCTCACTCAAGTGCCACTTATTCTTTTATTTAATCTGAAAACTTTGTATATAGACTTATATAGAATCCATAAACAATTGCGTGTTTTTGTAACTTTGACATCTAATTAATGAAATTCAAATTAC
>LQRL01125943.1:0-11550 GCA_001703475.1 Hydroides elegans
CCAATAGAATTCAGTCCCTCTTTGGATGGACTCAATTATTTCGGAATGAAAATGAGAAAAAAAGTCACAAAATACGTTTTTATTGAATATCTTTTTAATTTAAAGGTTTTGAAATTATATATTTTGTCAATCAACCGCTATATCTCATAGAAATATGCAATACCAAAAACATTTTGCATTGCATTTCCCGTTTAAGAAATATAAGGGTCTAAAGTTGACATTAACTTTTTAATGTTCCTTTAAACCCGACCAATCAATTCCTAACTGATTCGCGCTTGCCAAGGTTTTCTACGAAACTTCCTTATAGTTATACAACCCTTTTTTAACTGTTCTTTTTTTAAATAGCATTTCCCACGACGGTTTAATAACATTCATAATTGTTGTTTTTCATTGCATATAATAATGTTGTTATGAAAGGAATTTACCGTAAATAAATCATTTAGTCTTACTGCGCATATAATAATGATTAACAGGTAAAATGAACAGCAAAATACTTCAAGTTTTTTTTCGTTCAATTTTTTTTCTTTATTGAAATGATGTTTTCAAAGGTGAAGATAACAGATATGGGGAAAATATGGAAATATGTGGTGCGGTCATCCCATATTAACTTCTGATATGCTTGCCCGCATATTTTGGTCACTTCAAATCACCCTGGTCCAATGACATGTACAATATATTACTTATAAATCATGGTTTGGTGGCCTCTCTATGCATGAGAAACTACCCTTGCTGGCCCTCTATGTGCAATAACAGGTGACAAAGGAAATACGATATTTGCCACGTTGACTTTGAATAAACTAGAGACATTTGTTCGGTCTGACATGTTTCACCTTGTTACATTTTATAGCATTTTCTTCGACGGATATTTCAAAAACATCGAGCTCATAAAACCTTGTTGTTCCGCTGACAGGTTTTTGATAGCGCTCATTAATCAACTAGTCCCATGAAATGCAAAGATTGGCATTTTAGCTATGGGGGTGCACATGTCTAGGTGCAAGAAAATGCGACGCACCCCTTTCAAAAGTCCACAATTTGAAAGTTTTACTGTCAAATTATATTTGTTTCACACCTGCACTAAGGACTTTGTTCAGAATTCAGTCAAGTAAAAGTAAAATAAAAAGCACAATTTATGTTTTCGCAAAAGAATGGGCTGTATCCTGTTTGGTCTCTTACATTTAATTTTGAATTAATACAATAACTAGATGGTCGGTTATCCCGCTTATGAATATTTCAACATAAGGGAAAGATGATATGAAAGGCAAAAATAATTTTGCGAAATGACAGAATTTTGAAGGACTAAATGACAACATCCTATTCAGATTTCATCATAGACTGAAAGACAGATGTGATGGGTTATTTAATTTAAATCATTTTTATCAAAGAAATTTCAAGAAGTGTGAAGGGCCGAATGGACACAATTCAATCAGATTTAGATACATCATACATTCACATTTTATCAGCAACTTTTGGGACGTTTCGTAAGTTTGACTAGCAACATTGACCAATTCACATTGACAAACATTTACCAAATTTCGTTATCTAAATTAAATATGTTTTTTTTTCTCTTTCACAATTTTTACCTGAGGATCGGGCAGGGAAGCCACGCAACATGAGTCCCAAATGGTCGCGAGGCACCTTCTCTGAAGGTCCCCCAATATCGTCCTTGGGTCCGCCGGGCTGTACTACTACGCTGCGACCACTCTTGTTACGTTTGTTGCTGCTTCTACAGATGAAAAACGAAAATTTGAATTTAAATGATTCCTTCAAAGTATGACAAAACCTTCCATATGGATTATGATGCCATTTTTATTTAAACCAATAATTACTGTTACATGAAAAGGAATGGAGCTGGGAGCTTAGTTTGCAAGAGGAAAGTTGTTCTCATTAGTTCACATAAAAATGTTCCAGTAAAACGATATATGGACGTTTGTATGGAAATCCATTTGCTTCGTGATTCATAAAATAAGAAATCGACTATTCCGTATAAAGAATTCTATCTTGGCTTTGAATATATCTATTTGATTCGTAATTCATAGAAAAGAAAATCGACCTGTTCTACTTTCCTTGATCGATGGCATCCGATCCTCAAGTAAAAGATCGATTTGTTTTTCATAGCAAAACCTATTAATAGTGGCCGTCAGCGGGAATCTTTCATTACCATTTCTACGCACTTATTTTTCACACAGTAGTAACCAGACGCTTAGGCAAATCAAGAGCACCTAATTTGTGTAAACACCAAAGACTTTCCAGAACAAACATTTCGATCAACTCACTTGATCCCTCGAATATTTTTATTCATGAATCCTTATTGGCTCTACTGATCAAATACTGTTCCTTGATTCATAAGGTTTTGAGTGTATACCCTAAAATACCAATAAACGTTCCATTTTTAACCGATATATCAAACTGTACACATTTTCTAAGCGGTCGCAAACTGGAAAAAGAATTTTTGATCACGACATAAGTGGTATAATGGGAAAGGCCACTAGGACTTAAAAATATTTAGGCGATTTATTTATCGATATATCTATTTTTTGGCATCGAAAACAGATTGCTTTTCAGGACAGGAGACCACACCCTAGTATTTTCATGGAACCTTCTTGATTTAGACGAGTTTTGAAACGATCGCACCTCTTTAAATGTCAATAGAAGATGTACACCAATGCCATAGTGATCGATTTGCTAAATTGTCTTCTGATGATTATTGGTTTATTCGACCCTTCGCCCACTCAGCTCCTACTAATTTGGCCCCTCTTATACTGGAGTACGTTTAACAGAAAGCTTCTGTCAATAACTGGCCCCCTTTTCTTAAGAACGGTTCTTTTACTGCGACATTACCACACAACTATCTTATTTATTTTCCTTAAAGGACTCTTGTCAATTCTTGTCACATACTAGAATCCCAGACAACGCATACCTTAGCCACATACCCGTAACTTGATTTACTATTGTTTACTTTTCATCTCATTATTTTTCTATCAAAATATACGACATCCTACCTATGCGACGTGCTCGTACTGCGACTTCCGCTCGAGCCACCGGAACTGCTCGATCGTGGCGATCGCGATCCTCCTCCGCCGCCGCCATCCCTTCGATAGCGCTGCTTCGGTCGCTGCGAAGATGAGGGTGTTGCGCCTGATCCCTCGGAGCCCTGGGCGGGCGACTGGACGCTGCTACCCATAGCTTTGCGTCCCCCGTATTGCTGGCCGCCACCGTATTGACTGAAAAAGGGAAGCAAATGTGATTTGTGTTATGGTTTGCTTTTAGATTTGCGGTCGCATGATCGCACAAGAAATGCACATATCGCTTCGTACTACTTGTTTCCACTAAGTCATCGATAGTGGCATGGGTATAATCAGTTATTCAGTAATTTACATATTTTTTTCCACAAATTCATCCACCATATAGCATTCGATCGTATTTATACTTATATATTTTGTGGATGTAGAAAACGGGAATTCGGGAACAATCGGACAGAAGTGACGTCAACAATCATAACTTACGCTGCTTAAAACCAATATAGCAATATTGTCACTACATTTGAGAGTGATAAATACATCATTGGGGTGTGTCAACACTCGCCGTAATATAATTACTATCAATTGCACAAGGGAAATGTATTTAAACAGTATAAGATTAATGACAGAGCTACTTTATATCTTTTATGCACTCCTTTCCCATTAAAGCCCGTTTTTGTTGGAAACTAGGCCACCTGGTTCATTGTCATCAATATAACATAACAAACCATCTTTTATCATCAATTATTCATTCAGTAATTAAAACGTGCAACTCCTCTAAATGGGACCTGGTATTTGTATTGAAAGATACCAGAGAGACTGCAAAAGGTAACAGATATTGGACATACCAGCAGTAGGCAAACACATTCGAACAGCACCTATCACAATACAATAGTTATATATAGGTTGCTTTAGGGTATGAAATTATCAAGACTCTAAATACGTACCCATCATACGGCCCGGAACTTCCCCGCGATCCCTGCTGATAATAACCCTGACCACCACCGCCTTGGTAGCGCTGCCTCGGCCGTCCTCTTTCCGGACCGCCAGAGGCGCCACCGGCGTAATATCCGCTTCCGCTGCCACTTCCAGCCTGGCCGCTTCCTTGTTGCCATCGTTCGCCGCTGCCGTCGCGCCGACCGCCCTCGTAGCTGTAGCCCGAGTACGAGGAGCGACTGTCGTCCGCGCCGAATCTGAGGTTTTAGAAAAATAAGTGGTCATGTGATTTGGCGTTTTGAAATATGCGTTTTAGGGAGATATGGCGGTCATAATTTGTGGATTGATTTATAGTGACCTAAGTTAAATGGGCATTCAGCTTTCACCTGAAATTGTATCGATTTATAAGTAGTAAATGTGACTTTTCTGAAAAGAAAACAAGGGATTTTAAATGATATGGGAGTAGAGATAGAATGACATCGTCTTTGCAGTATGCTGTCGACATTTTATTTCATGAGATCAATTTCTGGCAAAATGGGATACAATCGTTCCAACGATCTTACTAGGTTGACATATTCAGGGTAAGGAAACCAGTAACGAGAAAAACACTCAAACAGCACACACAAAGATAATTCAAAATCATGCACCGTTCGAGTTAGTAAGGCAGTTTTTTATAATGGTGAGACAGATTTTATCTGTTCAAAATTAAGAAAAAGACTTATTTTTCTCAATCAAAAATAAGTTACACCAAGTAACATTATAAGTTATTTCCCCTTGACATAATTTCAATCCCAAACTAATGTAAAAACGAGTGTGAAAATAGAAACCATAGACCGAAAAAATCTTTAATTATCTCATTTTCTTTCAAAACTTTTCGTGACTTGCTTTGGCGTTCTTTGTCTGATAGCGAGGTTTTTATTAGGTACATGCATGAACTACGAAAACACTTCAATGTGAAAAGGACACCTCCTTGGCAAAGGTAGCGAGCGCGTTTATTCAACACAAAAAGGTTTGAGGCGAAACAACACCACCCAGTTTCTAGAGCAAGCAAACACTTTGCACGAGTGGCCCCCTAAGAGACTGCGCAAAAAGCAGACATGCGCATTGGCTCTCTCCTCAAGGCGGTTCAGTGAATATTCACATGAACCTCATTATGCAAAACACGGCCCAGCCTTTTGCTGCGACGGCCATTTTGAAAAAGAGAAAAATCCAAAGACAAAGAGACTTTGGGAGTAACAAGCAAATAAAATGTTATTTCAAGCATATTCCTGGCATAAAAAGACCACTGATCTCCCGATATTAGATCCAATAGTGGATAGAAGCGACTGAAAGGGGAATAGAGAGCTTATATAGTTCTACGTGATTTTTATCGGCACTTTGCAGTAAAATTTTGGCTAACATATTTGGCGGTCGCTTCTAAACTGATTGAAATCTTGGATTATCAAAATATAATTGTTCACTTTTTAGTTTGGATATCCCAATATAAATGTATGTTTCATACATGGGAAAAAATACATTCACATTTTCAGTAAAGATTTTTCCAATAGAAAATATATTTTGTTTCAGCTTTCAACGATTTTGGTCGCCATTTTGGATTGATATAGTGCAGCGGGACTTGAACATCACCAGAGAGCTTATATTTATTTAAGCTCTCTGACATCACTCTATTTAATTTTGTATCGCAATCATGCTACAATTCAGCCTACAATTCCTAAAATATTCTCACACAAATCATTGAATATATTATTTCCAAAAATAAAACTATATAAATCGCACTTTTTTTATTATTTATTTATTAATAATCTTGGAAAAAAATAGATTCAACATTAGCATTATTGAATATTCTAAATTTAAAAATAGAGAAACAAATTATTTTCATAAAACAACTTTTTATTATATTTAAGAATACATCATTACCGGTATCTTGAACACCACTGTTCAGAATATAATTTTGAAATTATTTTCTCTCAAATCTCAAAACTTTGAAATTTCAGTTTGTTTCTCAAATAAATCTTGGCCTAAAGTGATCGAAAATATTAACCTACGAAGTAAATTACAATGTATATAAAAATATGAACTTATGTGTGCAATCGATTTTTTTTATATTGTCATAAATGATTTCTAAAAGTTCTATATAAATTCTATTATATGTGCTGAAAAGAAACAAGAAAGGAAGGGTACACAATTAAAAACCCATAATTCTACGGGAATCTGACTGCAAAAGAAAGCTTTGTCAGTCATAGGATAAAGGCGATTAATATAACTGTGTCAAGAAAAATCCTTCAATTATTTCCAAAGAGCGGACACATAATTTTTCGAATATTATATATATTTTTTTACGGTTCGAAAATCGGGCTTCAAGCTTACATCACCAATATTTTCATTTTGGGTTATCAGGGCATACGATGCTATATGTAAGATCACAAAAAGTATATAAATCGGTTTTCTATTTCATTATCAAAAATTATTTGTTTAAAGTAATGAAAACTCCTGCCTATATATTCTTTCAAAGCCTGGTAAACTCCAGGAAAATATTATATCGAACACCGATGAGACTTTCCCTTTTCCCGTAATCATCTATAGATTAGATTGGGTCAAAATAAGTTCACATCATCAGAACACACTCTCCAGGAGGCTGGCTGGCATATCGATACTGCCTGCCAAGCCTTCTCAACTGGCCCACAACGACGATCGAGGTTTTATCGATTGCACCTGAGGGCCCATTCCATCATTCCACGAGTGGAGAAGCAGCACTGCAAGGGAATGCGATTAGCTTTTATGTCGTAGCTATGGCAACCAGAAGACACACCAACGGCTTCCTCTGAGTGTTAGCGGCGGAAAGGGCGCCTGCTTTGACAACAACAAATTAGCCACGGCAACTCTTGCAGATGGAATATCTATGGTAACTGGTAGCAGCGCCGTAGCTGCTCTGGGTAAGGAGCCTTAATAAAGTCGCCGTAAGGTGCCTTAATAAAGTCACCATGGCAAATAAAGAGCATATTGAAATAGGAGCATGCATTCACAGAAGAGTATGTGACTTTTTCACAAAGCCTCTTTGTTTTCTCCCTTCCGTACTGTCAATTCATTATTTGTCCCGTCCAAAGTGCGAAACCGTTACAGGACAACAAGGACAGGTGAACATATGTGACAGGTATTTCCGCTATTCGAACGATGCACTGAACTTCCTAACTCACAAGACAAATTAGGTTCAATGCCGATACAAAACCAAACATTTTTAATTTTGCTCATAGCCAGATAAATTTAAGAGGAAAGGAAAACAAGGTAAAAGATTCGAGAATTCTTGTCATAAGATACAATTATGAATTTATGTTCAACAAGACCAAAAAATACCCTATCACATGCACATATAATCCCTAAAATATACCCATGATCGAGAGCTACAGGTACGACCGATTTCACGATTTGAAAAAACAACAACAAAATGAACGCCGAACGCTTACCAAACTGAAGGGGGCAAACGTGACAGGTGCGGGGAGTAAACATAAAACACAGGTAAAACAGCGCATGAAAAAAACAGCTGTTGGCAAATAAATGCGCGCCTGTTTTCGTTTTTTTTCTCTCAAACGTTTATTCGTGTTCCTATAAATATACGCAACCCATTGTTTTTTGCAACATGCACTCTATACACTGCCCAAAGAGACTGGCACTACCAGACGCGAATGCCAACGAAGCATTCAGTCTACAACTGCACACAAAATAACAATTGAATATGGCGGACATATCAGTTGAAAACTAGGACCTGCTTTTGATTTGACAGACAGAACGGGACAATATTATGGCGCAACAGCTTCTTGTATCACTTGAATCAATAAAACTTAAATCTAGAAATTCTATACATTTTTTTGTAAACACCATGAAGTAAATATCCTTCTAGGATGTACTCGATGCGAAACAATATAAAAACAACCAGTCACCATGATTCCGATTTCAAAATTAACCGCAAACAAAGAAAAAAGTAAACACTTTCAAAATAGAAGAGCATGAATTTCCCATATTTACCGGAACTTTTTGTGACTTATGTGGTTAAATGACGAGAGGATAAAAGTGATGCATTTACGGATGTGTTTCAAAATTTAGTCTTAAAAAAATATCTTACTTATGAGACAAAAGACTCTTTGATGAGACTTATCAACATTAGATAGAAGTGCGGATTTCTGTCATATGTGATAACAAACCATTTTCGTATGGCATTTACATTATCATCAATCTGATATTTATTCTGTACACAGGTACACAAATGTATATGCTTCAAACAAAGAATATTTTCACGACAACATAAAGAGTCATCTCAATCATTCGCGCGACCTTTATCATCAAGTCTCCAACCTGATAATTATGCTTCATGTCGACAAGAAAATGAGGCGAAAATAATACAGATTTTTATTTTCGACACCAAAAGTATGACTCATCTGTGCCGACCCCGCCATATATGGCGCTTTGCCACGTCAATGTGATCTTCATCGAGGTCCCCCCATTCAATGTCATTCATATGTGAAAATAGAGTGCTTATGGCGCTGCTGGCTTTCGATTCAATGCGACCGATTCAATATACATTATGCATGCCCCGTGTGTTTTGTTGCAAAAAGAAAACGATTTTTTTCTCTTATTCAAAAGCGCGCATATTGATGTTGTCACCCCCTAAAGGTAAACACAGTAGTGTTTCAGCGATTGAATTCAGTCAGATGGTTATGATAATTTCGACATATGGAACAAAACAAGCGATGGTTATCGATGTTTATGGTAAAAAGGCGGGACAATTAAGAAACGACACTTTTGATTTTATGAGTTTATGAACTATCAAACGAGAACGCCCCATAGGAAAACCTAATTCTCGATTTGTCAGTCTGATTACGTCTTTCGTGTCCGACGGCAGCCTAAATTATTCAAGCTCCAATATCAAGAATATCATATGAACAAGTTGGACGTTGATACACAGTCGGTCAAAATAAGCAATCATTTAGCGATCTCATCATCAAAATTGATAATTCGCCATTTAATTTGATAGTATCAAGAAGTTAAATATGATAAGTATGGTAAGAAAGTGCAATTATATAGAATACAAGTAGCAAGACATCATCATCATCCTGTGACAGGTTTCGATATAAGCAATAATGCTCTTGGTTCATATCGGGACCCGTTCATATCGTCTCTTCGAGGAGTCGCTTATCAGTGAAGTACTCGAACCTCGAGCTCGTTCTACCATATTATCCAAGTTCGAGTAATCTTATCGATAAGCTACAACATGAGAGCTTTCGAACTTTGGTCAATGGCTTTACAGCCTACTTTGTCACATGCAAGTCTAATAATGTATTGAAGCTTCATTTTTTTGCGAGTTTATGTAGTAAGTTTACAAATGAGAACAAATCAGGCGATTGTCTTTAACGTTAAGAATTTGATTTACTAATCAATGTTCGACCATACGTCGGAATGAATATTAGAATTTTAACCAGATAAAATTGTGTGACAGTTCACAAAGTAATTAGATGGAAGGTAAATTAAGACCTTAACCAAATGAAATACACTTGAAAAACAGTTGCACGATTTTCATGAATCAGAGCGTAAAACAGAAATACGACCACATCGAAACTCAAGTGGATTTGGTTACACAACTCAACAAATTGTGCCTGCCTAAACATCCAACATTTTATTTCTTACAATAAACAAACAATGAAAATATTTTTAATACAGACAATATCTGCTTGATCGTGCTTCATAAACCATTCAACACAAAGGTAGTTTTTGCTACATGGAGACTATTCTCGAACCATATCAATATAAAACATACATAAGACTCTTTCAAAGCATTCTGTTTTGTACCAGTACGTAAAATTATACGATTTGCTCCACAAATCCAAGAGCTTAGCTGTAAAACACATTACAACGGGTCAAAGCATATTGAGTAAGGACTAATGCATGTATACAAACGAAAATCGAATGACA
Organism: Hydroides elegans; assembly: GCA_001703475.1. NCBI lineage: Eukaryota > Metazoa > Annelida > Polychaeta > Sabellida > Serpulidae > Hydroides > Hydroides elegans. The sequence continues at coordinate 9,915 of LQRL01125943.1, forward strand.
ATATGCTGGATTTTATGTAAATAAATGGGCACGTATTTAAGCTTAGATAATCCATATTGGATCAATACATGATAAAAAGAACCACAGACTCCAAGGGGAGAGAAATAATACAGTATTGATAGGACAATCTATAAATCATTGGTTTCCAATTATCTAGATTAAACGCATTTTGCATTTATTGAATGTAGACGAAAAACGAGGAAAACCCCTCTTAAAAGAAATATAGATTCTTAGGACTTGTATGTAGGGGTAAATACAAGCCATTATTGTCTCGCAAAAATATAAGCGTTGGTAGTTTGGAAAATCATCCCATAAACTAGAACCTATCCGTTAAATTACAAGTAGATTTGTAAAATGGCCACCAATTGCAACCAAGTCCTATCTTTATAATAAATAGAGGGCAGTGTTGGGTGTCAAACAAGTACAGGAAATGTCAAATACCTTATTTTCTAATTCATATTCATATGAATGCTAAAACTTCTCTTTCAATAATTTCGTCCAACATGGCCATTAATAATTATTTTCAGCGAAACATTAGAACGAAATGTAATGGCCTGACAACATTTGGGGAGACGAAAAGCGATAAAAAGAACATACCGGGTATTTGAAAGAGTCACTTGTTCTTGTATGTTTTTATCAATTTTCGTCGATTCCAGTGTGGCCATGCTCTTAATGTTTAAATTCGATTCAAAGCAAAGTGGCAAATAAAATTGAGATCTGGACAGGGTTTCTTATAACCGATTCAGACAGCTAATTACGATATTATCTAAAATTACTAAATGTAGAATTCAGAAACAACCGTAACTGAAAAGAAACGGAAAAGAGGAAAGATTATAGACATGGCCTAGATCAATAAACATTAATAATTCAGTACGATCTGTTATCAGCAACTCCGAAGCCACCATTTCAACAGCATCTGATGACGATCAACCTAAATTGCAAAATAATAGAAGTGGTATACATTTGTTTTTATGCAAATATATAAAATATACAAGAAATGAAATAAAATAGAGCAAGTAATCTATTCCATGGCATGCAATCAAATGACTATCATTTCATTACCATGAATGATTTGGGTTAATCATCAAATTTAAGAAATATAGTTCTTTGATAATTTATATTCTTAATATTTATTGATAAATCCGTAATCCAGAGTTGGGTCATATCCAAATCCAAAAGTTAAACGTGGCGCTAATATCAATATGATATCCGACATTGTCTTTATCCTATTGATCTGCTAATATCAACGTTATCCGTTCGATTTATCCAAAGCAGTTCTTTTCTCTGAGCTTTTGAAGGTGACTTTAGCACAGACAGATATCCAATATGCATGTTATTCCAAAATCGCGTAGCTCTTTCCGTAAATACTAAGCGTGGCGATTGTTTTTCTTTTCTGAAAGACAAATTCTATAGTACACCGCATACAACACTGAAACCTTCTATCCAAAAGGTTACAAGACCACAATATCGAAACAAAACATTCAAGCAGTATATATAACAGCATCACCCTATGTGCATAATTGCAATTCAGATCGCTCCATGGCATATCCAAATACGTTGGGTGAATCTGCTGCAAAGCTCATAATTTCGCATATCTACTTCCACTTACCCTGGTTTTGCCCCTTCGTATCTCGAT
>LQRL01125957.1:2494-21457 GCA_001703475.1 Hydroides elegans
TTTCGTCAGTCTATATAAATGGTCGAATATAAAAATTGATTAGAATTAATAATCAAAATGATTATTGGAAAAAGTAAATAATCTGAAAAAAAATAGTTATAATTTTCTCCAAAATGTCATCGTCGGGGTGCTTATCATCAGTCTGGATTTTAAAAGATATAATTATTGAATAGTAAAACAAGAAAAAAAAAAAAAAAGAATAGGATTATTGAAAAATTTTAAAAGTGAAAGAACAAAAAAGAAAGAATAATTAAGAGGAGAGTTTTCGGTGAATTCCTGGAGGATTGAGGCTGGAGGATTTAGGGTGAGAGTTTTCTCACGAATGTCACCGTCGGGGTGCTTTTCGTCAGGCTAGATTCATATACCAGTTTGAGTATTATTCATAAATGATAAAGACAAATAAATAATAAAAGAAAATTCGTTAAACTTGTTGATAAATTTATATATAGACTCTTTATATTTAGGGTGTCAGCGACAGTTTTCTTTTAGTGAATCGTGGTTGCAAAAAAAAAATCGAAACATATTTAAATATTTTTTCTACACTGCTATTTTCTATAAAATAAGAATTTATTTTAGAATTTTAGAATGAAATTGTTTGTGTTCTTTTCATTTATCTAGATTATATATAAAAGGAAATATAAAAAACGATGTTTTTTTTTCAATAATGTCATCGTTATTATTCTCCTCGATAATCCTGGATCCAATACTATGGAATAATGCAACAACAAAAAGAGCTTTAAAAATAAAATAATTTATTAATGACTAAAAGTAAAAACATATCAAACACTAAAAAAGTTCAAGTTAATATTTCTCTTGTCCCCAATGGGTCTTATGTTTTGAATTTCAAACGTTCATCCTTGATTCAAATGACAATACGTTATACATAATTAAATAAATTAGTCTTAAGTGAAAAATGAAATGACTCAATTGTTAAACTTTTCATAAGTTTGTGCTGGGTATAGTGCATTCAAAAGCTGTAATATATTAATCATACAAAACCCTTATTTATGGATAGGCGCTGTAAAAACCTAAACAATTCTTCGAGCAAAAAAAAAGAAGAGAATTTACGTTTTATGTGAGATTATTTATCTTTATAATTTACTTTGCTAAATATAGATTATTTTTAAATCACCCCTTACCGCCTTTTTAGTTCCATGGGTAGCACTCAAAAACAGCCCCTTGGTGAGCGCACTAGCGGTTTTGGGTGCCTTTTTCGTCAGCGCTTTATTTGCACTCAATCCTGCCGCTAAGTTCTTTGTGTCCAGGGTGGGAGGTTGATCGGGCGTGGCCGGGCGAACATTTATGACGCCAGGAACGGAGCGGCGAAATCCTTTGATATGTGACGGCATTGTCGAAAGTCCGAAAACCCCTTCCGGCCGCTAGATAGGGGACAAAAAAAGTTATGAGATAGACATAAACAAATTATTATTATTTATTTCGCTCTCAAACGTGGATCCAGAATATTGTTGAATCTTGAGCGCCAATGGTATTAAATATCAGACCGTAAATTAAATTATCATAAATAAATATTTATTTCAAATATCACCATATTAACGGATTAACGAATACTTGGTGATATTCTTTTGAAAATCTATATAAATAACTTATTATATAGAAACCAAGTAAAAATTAGATATATTTAAACATATATGTAACAGACTGCTTTAATAACGGTTAGGTGGATTATATTGCCAATTATTTCTGTCTTGACTAATTGTAGGTTTCTATCGAAAAACTACTTTTATATAATGATTCTTTTCATAATAAAATTTCGACTTTTTCATTGTATAATTGTTTATTAATAAGATGATAAAAAACTGAATTGGAATATTTTGGCTGCTATTTTATTATTTAGTATTCATTATCAATTCATTTTATTTATAACCTTTATCTTAAAGTATACTTTAAGGTTTTCTTATATATTATTCCTTGCTTGCATGCTAATTACATTTTTTCATCGTCTTATTAGAATTTATACAAAAACAGCTTTTAGAATAGTTGACTTTTTTGCAATAACATAAATTTAACTAAGTTCCATATTCTAAATATCTTCCCTACTTCAAAAAATAATGATTATATTATTTAACTAAATTAATATACCAAACAAAAACACTGGGATATTAAAATAACAATATTTGAAAAGAAAAATGTAAAAGAGAAAAGAGTTATCAATAGCTAGGTGCTTATTTTGATAATATTAGTGATTGTAAAATCGAAAAGTTCAAAATGTTTATTATCGTAATTAGAACATGGGTTTTATTATTCAATGTGCAAGAAATAATTCAATTTCAAATAAATGATTTTATAGAGCGTTTAAATATATTCAATTAAGTGATAACCATTTTGTCAGTGTTAACTAGTTTTACAAAATATTGAAAGGTTTTTGGGTTTTAATTAAAATAACCCTTTGTTAAAAATGTTAGAAATAATTCATTTGATGCAACTAACAGTCATCTAACCGGAATCTATGTTTTTGATTATATTTTGTACGTCCTACATATACTTTTTTAAAATGTGAAATACAATAGACATTTTAGTAAAAACCGTAAAACTATTCGGAATCTGTTTTCTTTCTGAAATTCCAATAATTCTTTAATTATTATATGCGCTTCTTATAAACAATGTCCGTGAATAATTTCCTTAAATACATTATTAAGTTAAAAGTGTTCATATACACACTAATATGTACGTCAATAAACAATTTATCCACTGCCTGATTATATTTTCAAGTTTTTGAGAAATTGGAGTTAAATAATTTCACCATTTTGTATTTTATTCATATATTTTTTTTTCAAAAAAAAAAAAAAGAAACAATTACGAAAATCAAATTTGTTTAAAAACGTACCACATAAAATGAATATCCCAAAATTAATTACTGATATTCAAATATTGCCTATTCCCTGAGAAACTAAACCCAAGGATGACTCACACAAAACATTTAAAGGAACCAGAAAATCTTTGTAACAAGTTTGGAATGTAGGACTGACCCGGTTATGCCAATATTGAAATAACATCGATATGCACCGACTTAAACAAAAGGATGCCTAACGAGCCATATAATATATACTTCTTCGATGAGCTACGGATTCTATTGCAATTGAAATGTATACGTAATTGTATTTGCAACATACGTTATAATCCCACGGGTGACATGGAACAAATATTTTCATAACATATCGATGGGCATCTTGAATAGGGGACATCAGCGCTACAGGTTTTATAATAAAAAAAAAATAGAGCGTAAAGGCGGGTTCACCCGAAATAAAAGCGCATAATTCTGGGTGAACAGAACGGATAAACTACTATGTTTTTATACAAAAGCGGCTCTAAGTTTTAAGCGCAAAAGGTGTGTTATGCGCTTTTTCGGAGTGGGTGAACGCACCCTAAGAATATATTCAACACATATTTGCCATCTATACATTTTGTATTAAATGTTGACATATTTGTTAATGATATTGTTTTTTTGGAATTATGAAACTATGCTATGTGCTAATATCTATCACGCGTAGTCTCTTTTAACGATGTAGCTTAATGAAAAATGCCGAAAATAGGTTATAAATATTTCAGAAAAAAATAGGTCATATACTGAGTATCAATATATCATCCTCCCTAAGCGAATTTGCAAAAAAAAAAAACATTCATATTATGGTGCGTTCAGCGGGACTTTGCGTCTGCCTCTGTGGAATTTAAATTGGTATAAATTATAGTATTCCCTGTGGAATTAATACCGCAGGGTTTGCTTTGTTTCCTACTAATTTAAATTCCGCAGACGCAGACGCAAAGTCTCGCTGAACGCATCATTATACAACATATTTCAGGGGATATTTTCCCGGATAAAAAGGACTATCATGTCCAGTATGTTTGATTATCATGCGATTACCAAACACAAGTTTTCGCATTAGTCACGTTAAAGCCACGTGAATTTTACCGGATCAACGTTTATGCCACACGTCTTGCACGTTGTTATTATAAGGGATATGGATCACCACCCAGTTTATTCCCAAAGCCACGTTGAGTGAGAAAATTCAATGAATCGATTTGCAGAATCGAAGTGTCCTATTTTAATTCCCACACGCAAAGGGTCATCCGTACAACGTCGCTTTCGGACGTGATGTGGCAAGGACGTCCACGTATTGGCACATGTAAACGTTTTAAATTATCGTTATATGTCTCGACGTCGCATAAACGTCTTTCGTACGTCAGACGTCGTTGCGGAATTACAACGAGGTTGTCCCTGTTTCCGCGACAACAATATTGCCAAATAACTTATATTGGCCCAATAAGAACGTCCTTTCGACGTCCCTCGATGCCTTGTTATGTGTAGGATGATTGGTAATTGTCAAAACATATTTGCAATTAACACAATATATGTTTTGTGAACAATGGAATGTTGAATATACAATTCTTTGCAGTGTTCAGTGACCTGGATTTTTAACAATACCATGTGACGCCAAACATCCCGTCTAGGAAATATGTCGAGCAACGTAAAAAAGTTCTTTTATTTGGGTCAATGTATAAAATTTGCTATTTTTGGACGTCCTTTACCGTCACCGACGCAACAAAGCGTTGTTGTAGTGTTTTGAAAAAGTTTGGCATAAGCAGACCGTTGGGATGTAAAAGAACTTCCTGGAAACGTCCATATGTACTCAGGTAAAAACGTCCTAATATAAAGTGTACGTCTTGACCAAAACCTACCTTGCCCGGACACACCTATACCGATTGGGGTAATGTTGTTGGTAATGATCGATGTATTGTTTCAACGGGCATGCTTTTGTCAGCCTTTATTCTGTTGATGATCAGCTATGATGGTTTTAGTTTCTTGTATAATCATTGTAATCTAAAAATCTATGTAGAGGTATAAAAATGCCGATAGAATTTACAAATTTATGTTCATATAACAATTCATGAAATACAATTTTGAGTTTGTAATTCCTTAGATTGAAAGTAAATGTAGTTTGATGCGGGTTTAAGCATGATTTAGAGACCCTTCAAACCAGCAGTATTGTGTGTTATCGGAGCAATATGACCTTAAGTGATTTGAATCTAAAGTTGAATATTAGAAAACATTGGAAAATGTGGCCTGACCATAATATGAGCTTTCATCAGATAAAATGATCAAGACGGTTTTTATTTGGATTTTATAGGAATTTATTCGAATTACAATAACGCACCAAAATGATTTTTGAAATATTATTCACAGTTTAAAATCGCAAACATATACGTCATACACAACATTCATATGATAATTTTACGAAAAAGCATAAACTGCATTTACAGAGATTTGAACACAATACAAAAGCATTAATATACCGTAAATTCAAATCCATAATAATTGATGGTTTATGTAAAACGAATACGGAAACATACACCATAACATGATTGTTCGTATTTCATAACAGGGGGCATAATGAAACGTTTGATTTTTTTTTAATGAAGCGCGTTTTTATGGAACGGTTTTAAATGAAACATTTTTTTTATGACAAGGTTAATTTTCAAATGAAACTAGTTTTCAATTGTTTTTGTATTTCCTAGAAACGATATATGAAAAAAAAATATTTAAAAATTGACATGAATTTAATTATGCCTCTATTTTATTTATAGCTTAAATACAATGTTGTTGCCCAATCATTATCAATGAAAGACCTAAGCTTAATTTGCAACAAATTCACAGTTAATATTCCTTAAAACGGTATACAAAAGAGCATTTTAGAAAAAGTATATAACGCCTACGCAATTAAGTCTGAGCATGCATGACATGCACTTGCATAATTTCACTAAAGTTTCAGTTGACGTCGCATTTACCATTTTTACACTCAACGTCACATCTCAATTACCACAAACATTCATACTATAAAAAAAAATGAAATGTATGTCAGCATTCATCTATTTTTTGTACATTAAATAATAATTTGACGTCGCGACACATGTAGGGTATGTTATTTATAGCAACACCTTAACAACAACGTTCTATAATTGTTTTTTTTTTTCGCGTGTGTTTTCGACCGCGAAATCGTTATAACCGATTGTATTCAGATTCCACCGGATTTAGTCTATCTAATTCCGTTTTTTTTATACGAAAACACAAACGCAGAGCCACTGAACGCACCTTAATTATAAACATTTACTATAGAAGCACCATAAAAACAACTGGTTCAGATAAAATCGTAACACATTCGATTTTCGTTACATGTCACAACAGGACGCCAGCAAAAATATCAACATATAGAACGGTTACAAATTCATATCAAACTTTGAATTTAACAATATTGCTTAGCTGCGCTTCCAGTTTGATTAATTTAAATGCTTGTTTCATGAGACTCTAGTTCCATTCTCAAACCGGGATCATATAATCCGGTATGCCTTGTAATAGTTCCATTAGCACTTCCGTTCGGGCATGCGTAATAACCTCCCACAGTCGCGCCTTTCCGCTTTTTCTCTTGGCCCAGTTCTGCTATCATTCCGAACACTTTAAACGTACAAATAAACGCGAGACATATAATGAGCCCCTGTAGTGCGGTGAGGCCTATAAAAACATACCAGAGTACGTTGTAATCCGTAAGTACAGCTAAGAAAGCAAACACCCAGGCTAAGCCCATTATAAGGCCTAATAAGACGTACCAAACAAACAGGCCGACTTTTTTCTGTTTATCTTGGGCTGATTTCGCCGAGCGGTTACACGCGCATATGGCAACAATTGTGATTACAAATAGGATAAAGTTAACGAGCAATATAAACGCAATCGGCACTGCGAAGAGATAAAACAAAGCATCGCGTCTTGTGATCCAACAGAGTTCATCCGATACATAATGCGGTTTATAATCTTCGGGTACATCGACATACAAGATATCGATCGCTACACTTCCTCCGACGATAAGCGCTGGGCTTATCCACGCATACAGTGAATAAAAAGTGAACGCACACGATTCCTTATCAACGCGCGCACTTTTCGACGTAAATAGCGTGCATATATCCAATGCCAATACGTTCATCCAGAAGAATGAAGCAAGAAAGAAATAATGTAGCGCAGCACCGATAATATTGCACACGAGTGCAGTATTGGTTGGTATTAACCCGGGTGCAATACCGAGTAGAAATATTGCATGGGCACAAAAGAGGACGACCACTAATGATATTATACACTTTCCCGGGATGTCTCGAAGGGCCGGTAATATCATATAGATGATGAATACCGTTAATAGGGAGACTAAGGACACCAAAAGACAAATGGTTGAGACAAGGCTCTGATAGCTATCGTATTGAAACATGATGATGATTTGAGTATCATTTGTTGTATTGCTAGCATCCTGTTCGGTGGTAAATGAACACACATAGACAGTTTCCGCAATGAGATCATAGTTTTGAAGGTCATGCATTGTGTCCAAACCAGGAATATAAACACTTCCATTTTCATACATGGTGTAATTGCCCTTCCCATAGCTTACTCGTGGACAACCGAAATTTGCATTCCGATACGGCGTATGCATGCTCTCGACATGGAACATATCCGGATTATGAGTAGAATCATCAAGGTCATATGTTATCACCGAAGACGTAGTTCCAAGGTCATTGACATTGAGAGGCGTAGTTTTACGTTTGCGATTTCGGTTTACTTTTCTAGTCGTTTCATCAATACCAGATGGCAGTGTCTCACTAGGAGTATTAACTTCACCAACACACTGTGCTTCTTCAAAGCTCTGTCCTTCGGGACATCCAATCTGCCGACACATGCGCTCAAACGGGTCATAAATATGATGATCGGAGCACTTCCGGAAATCCACGGAAAACGCCGTTGTTTCGTAGCGACCACGATCAGCGATTCCGTCCTTTACCGAAACCGCGGCGTTACCGGCGTTTATATCGATTACAATTGAGAACGGCGGACCCAACGGGAAATCGCCCTGGTTATTACGCACGCGTATAGGACTCGTGACATCATCCACGCACGTTGTGTATGTGTCGTTGATGAAATTACACATAGCACAATAGACGTTACGAAAGATACGCATCTGGTTGTGGTAGACATAGGACGTTTGATTCTCCGCTTTGCAGCGTCGCTTGATTCGCTTATCTTTGAAGTTGCGGTCACATTTTGCGATGACTTCCGGTTTGCAATATCGCACCTGCTGCGTCGCGTGTTTGTAGATTCGAGTGCACGCACTCGGTGTTTCGATTGTATCATACAGTGCTTGCGTGGCATCGATATTTCCGGTTTCCTGAATCGATGCGGGAGGCGATACACACAAATATTCGACGTCCCAGAAGTCCACTTCTGTTTCACCCGAACACAGCGCGCAATACACATTGCGATATAAAATACCGCTCATTTTACCACTTACGGGCAGCTGCAAGAATCCTTCATCGGGATAAAACGTCTCGCATTGATCGCGTAGGTATTCATCGGTTACATCGCGTGGGCATGCGTCGACCAATAGAATCGGGTTATCGCGATCGATTTCCGGAACGACATCGCACATCGCGACGCCCGGATCCAGTATGATCGTTGGCACTTCCGCTCCGTCCTCGCGATCATCGTATCCATCGCTATCATCATATCCCTGGCAACAATCGTCATAGCTGCGACATAAACGATCGCAGAAGCAATTCTGATCTTTTAAATCGAGTTCGTATTCCTGGCTACGTCGCTGACAGCGTTTTCGTTGTTCGCAGGGGATGTCATCTGGAAATGGATAGAGTTCTTCGTAATTATCGTAGACGTTTTCGCCGTTGTTAGGGAGATAGGGTGTTGGTATCACGAAGCGATCGTCCAATGAAAAACGCTCGTCATCCTGTCGGCGGTTATTCCGATTTTGACCCAGAGCAGGATAAATGTCAATTAACAGTAATAGGAAATAAATCAAATATCCATACGATGGTATGCTTATCCACTTCGTATCCATTTTGCTATTTTCAGTTTATGTTCGTTTTTTCTTTCTAAATTTCACTTAATTTCGTGATGTTTGTTGTTACTGGTATAATCCTTTTATCATTTAATGTATAATTATTGTTTAACATGTTTTTTCTTTTTGTTCACATATTCTTATCCGTTTCGTTATCGAATCTTCTCAAGTTAAAAAGCATCCACAGTCTGTGCTTTGGTTTCACCAAGCTCTGTAAGAAATTTGATACGGTTCTAAGCAAAAGGCACCTATCCGAGAGAGAAAGAGAGAGCAGAGATAACTAATGATAGCACACGGCTAGGCAAAAAGCATCGGCAGAAATTATTTTCTTTGTTCACTGATTAATGATCGTAGTGCCTTATTAGCCTCTGTTAACTTTTCACACTTATATACCTCCATACCTTATCATATCTTTGAGCTTATCCCGTAAAGATATCGTATAGATAAGTCCTACGGAAAAAAAATCAGCATATTTTATCACAACTCTCGCTTGTGAACCCAGAGCGATAAAAATCACCTCATTTATCCATTAGCATTTACTTTGCTGATGCTTCGAGGAGTCTGAGCAATCAAATGCTGTGAGGATGAGAAGTTTAGCAGTTTGGTAAAAAATACTTCGCAGCCTGAAGGGTGCTTCTCTCGTCTATTGGAAAATCCAAAATTAAGCGCTTTTCACATATGGCGGATTCCCGGAATGGTTTGTAATGCTTCGGAATTTTACAAAATGTGTTTTTTTGTAGGATTTATTTATCTGAAGATATAATTGTGAATAAACAGCATATGAAATTAGTTTTATGCTGGCTCTATATGATTGATGATGGCCTGTAATATTAAGGAAGTAGTTGGTAATATGTTTTGTTTCAACGATTCTTTAAATAGCTTGCCATAAGGCAATTCGATATAAAAGTGAAACCGTGCGCTGATACCATAGAATGTAAAAAGCTAGCAATATGACGAAAATTTCGTTTTTCATGGCGTTTCCAAATTGTTGTAGTCGTTTCATATAAAACAGACTTTTAATATATTTTGCTGGCATCGTTAGTTATATGACGTCTTGGTTATATTAATACGATTAAATCGGACGTTAAATGAACGTTATAATAAAGACTAGTGATGGAATTTTACGATGAAAAAAAAAATCAAAATGAAGTGGCAGTAAATAATATGAATACGAATGCCCCAAAGTCAATATGATGTAAACTTGATGTATCGAATATTGATACACTTTTCTGCTGGGGATATTTCTAATCTAAAATATAACATTATAACATTTTATCACGTTCATATCGTGAAATTAAATGAACTGTTTTTATTTAACCTTGATTTCATTCGTGAATAAAATGCATAATCTAAATGCCATCTATTTAACTTTTTGTCCTTTCATATCAACACAGAATTAACATTCAAAAATTCCCTTGAAAAGGCGGGGTTCGTTCTTGCATAATTTATACAATTTCTGTAATGTACACTATTATCACACCAAGCATGCTGTTCAATTACATTAAAACATTGTTTAGAAATATTATAGAATTCTAATGTGAAGTTAAAATGTATTTAGGTCACTATTTTATTTCTAATTTTGATGATACGATGATAATGATTATAAACCTAATAAAGGTAGCAATGGGATTGCTGACTTTTATTATTGTCTGATTGTCTGATCTAAGAAGGGCTATGATTTAAATGTGATATTCGTAATAAAAAAAAAAACATTTACCATCTTGCAGGGATTAATTTAAAATCTTCTAGAAATTATATATATTCTATATGTAATATGACAGTGTCTGATTTGATACTGAACCAATTTGAAAATGTTTCATGCGGGGCTACCCGTATTTCACAATAAAAAAAAACATATTCATCACATTTAATCATTTTTAACGGTTTTATAACAGAGTACTGGTCACAAACCGTAAAAAAAAACTTGATTTTCTATGTTTAAATATGATACTATTTCACTTCCATGCTTTAACATTATATGGTTTCCTTTTTAATTGATATTATTTCCAGCAAAAAATGGTTGAATTTCGGAAAATTTGAAGATAAATGGGTTCATTTTGTTCAATTGAAATCGTATTTGCGAAACGTATAAAATATATCACGGAGGTATGCTTCGACATGATTATACTGCGACAGGCGCCGTTGCAGCGCGACTTGTCTTGTGTTTGCGACAAAAAGGGCGTCTGGGAAACGTTCATATTGGCTATTTTTTTCAACGTCCTTTCGGCGTTGCTCGACGTCTAGTCAAGTGGGTAGCTGAAACGCAGCGAATGATAGTTTCCCAGGAAATCGTATGATTTTGTATGCGTTCCTCTCGGATGTAAATTGCGATAAGACAACAAGCCGATATGTTTATATCATATATGGCCTTAAATATAAATAATGATATTATATGCCTTTTAATGCATAATATTTGCGGTCACATCCAGGAAACTAATAATGAGGAAATTTGTCATCTTTGGAATTTATATCATATTGATGAAGAATTATCGTTTCCCTGAGCCATTGAAATATCATACGCATTCTAGTAAAAGAATAAATTTTACTTAGGAAATAAAAACATATTTTTGGATTTTTTCCTGAACCTTAGTAATTTCATGTGGATCCCTGTAAACGGAGCCTTTTCCAACTATTTTTGGCGGGAATCCCGATGTGCATCGGTTGATGTTTACGTTTGCCAGTGTGAGACCTTTACGTTTTGCTTCCAGTCCTGGAGCGATCTCTTCTCTTTTCTTGTCTTCACCTTGAGGTAGGGGAATTGTGTGTCTTTATGTGGTATTTGAGGTTGGGACTGCATCATATGATTTGGTATGCTATGGATGGTCTAAAATGGATCAGATTCGAATTTAAAACTAACTAAAAAAAGATAGGCACAGTGATATAGACACTTTCCTAAACGTAAACATTTATTTATAGGAAATATGCAGTTACCAAAATAAGGTCTATATAACTTTAAAAAAAGGTTCATATGTTATATTTTTTACATACCAACGCATACATATTTCTGTTTGTGTGTTACACCATAATTATTGCCCATGTTGTTTTAACGTTCACAATATGTGAAGAGTACCCCACGAGCTGTTCCTCAAAAAAAGTGTTCCCCACCAAATCTCAGCTGGCTTGGAGATTTTGTGGAAATTCTTTCTAGCTTGGAGATTTTTGCAGTTTGAGGAACACCTTTTTTGATAAATTTATTTATTTTTGATAATTTATGAGAATAATTAATTGCAAATTAATTGTAATTGCTTGTAATTGTCTTATAACCAGTTATTCGTTTTTCACAATAGGTGATTTAGCTATATTAAACAATTTATTTTTTGCAAAAGGTGTTGCTTTTCTGTTCCAAGCTGGCTAGAAAAGGAGGAACAGCTCAGCTGGCTTGGAAAAAAGGAACACCTTTTTGCAAAATAATTATGTCCAAAAGAGAGTATTTTGTTGTTGTCCGTCTTCAAAAAGTAGTTTTAAGTTGATTTAACCACTTTTTGAAAAATGGGTCGTGGGGTGCCCTTCATATGTCTTACTTCTGAATATTTGAACCCCATTAAATGCCCATTCTCCATACCGATGTATCATTAGTTTGCCGGTTGGGCATCCGATAGAAGACTGGGTAACAAATGAAATACAGATTCCGTGCATAAACGTGTTAATCATATGATTGTGGCTGTCTGGAGAAAAACGGGACTAAACTATTTGGTCAAATGGTCAATAGTAAATGGTATGGATATGACGCGATATACATATGCAAATTTGTAACTGTATGTATTATATCATGAAGATTGCCAATGTTGTTTTAACATTTCCCATATATCTTACTTCTGAATATTTTTACCCCACTAAATACCCGTTCGCCATACCGATGCATCATTAGTTCGCTGGCAAGGCATCCGATAGTTGAGACTGAGCATTTGAGGAAAAAATGAAATAAAGATTCCGTGCATAAACGTGCTGATTGTATTGTGGCTGTCTGGAGAAAAAAATGACAATAACATGTAACATAAAACTGACTAACCTATTTGTAAAGGGTCATTCATATAACGATTTATCATCGCAGATAAGTGGTTTATGCGATAAAGGTGAGAATTTTGTTTATGACACGACTCAGGAGTATTTGACTCACTGCGAATTCAAGTGAATTAGAGTTCGCTATGTGCTTTATAGTGATCATATACCGCTATGCATGGAACCTCTTCAAATGAGGTGAAATGATACTCTGAAAGACTCCAAAAAAAAGAGAAAAGATATTGAATTAATTTCAACATACCTAAACGCCAATGCATGGACCAAGCGGTAAAACTATAAGATTAAATGCCTGGCTAAACTGGAAGCTTTCCTAGCTTTTTCTCCAAACACTATTTCAGAGTATTGTTTCTTGGGTCGCCCAAAAGTCTCGTTTTGCAATAAACAGTTATTTTGACACGCTTATTTTAGTTCCCAGTCGACATACACTGAAACACGGTTTATTTGGGTAAAATAAAAAGTATGATATTATGAGAAACCTCATGTACCGGTACATGTATCGCGAACGCTGAGTCACATTTGATATGCTGCTCATGAATAAAAGACTCTAATATGATATTAAACAAAAACAGACTGCATAAAAATGTCAGATGCATGAAAAATATAATGAGGATGATCATTGAAAACATGTGGTTTTTGATGAAAAAAGTTAACATACTGATAAGTTAGAAAATAAAACAAATAGTATTTTTAAAAGTCTGTTTGATCTTCACTTATTTTCCTTTATGAAGAATCAGCAGAAATGATGCACAGTTAAGTTATTAATCGCAGATGTAAGGTAATACTTTGCTCATAAATATGACTATCATAGGATTCTAATTAAAACCAAGCTTCATACAGATGTAAGATCTATAAAGAATTATAAAAATAATAAGCGAAAGCATAAATATTGTGCAATGTGAAAAATGTTAAGGAAAAAGTTGTTCTATCAGTCTGTGTTTTTTACACTACTTTTTGTTTATAAAGGCATCATCAAATATGATGAACTGTTGATTATATGTTCCTTTCAATCAGCGTAAAACATTTTTTTTTATGCTGAGAATTGGGTAGAGTATAAAACTGTATCTGATCTTCTGTGACTGATCAATTAAGGTTGAGCGTTTGGGATGCTTTTGGGGTGGTGATTTCTAATTTACATTTAACACGCGATAAGTCCTATTTTAGATAGAAAGTGCAAAGGGCAGACCCGGGAAGCTGGGATGGTTTGGGATTAAGGCCTACATAATATGCTTATAATCGATCTCCAACTATCGGTTAGTCTGATCCGATGCAAAACAAATCCAGAGTTGGTTTCACTTGCAATATGACTACATATGTTGCTCTATTAAACCAAGTCAAATAACTTAATCATATCACCATCCCTCAACACCTTCTGATACTACAACCTAACAATGAGTGAGATCGCGCGAAAATTTTTTTGGTTGGTTATTGAGATCTGAATATAAATATATGCCCTATATTAATCAAAATCAATGCTAATAGTAGACCTAGATCTCTTTATTAGTTGTACCACCCAACATTTTTTTTATGAAATCGAAGATTTTGATTATATTCCAGTGGCGGATCTAGGTTTGAACCATAGAGGGGTGTGCTCTATCTAGACTAGACATTCACACGGTATTCAAATCTAATGTATCAATGCATATGATATGGCTGAGAGAAAAGGGTAAATGGTTCGCGCCTTGGATCCGCTTCTGTATTCGATTCCATGTTATGTTTTGCAGGTATTCTACCACAAAGAACTAGTAATTAAGTAATGAACATTTGCTATGAGCTGCTTTTAGTTAACTCGAACTATACTTCCGCTAATGTAAACATTGCATCATGTATCTATAAACAAATCTGTCGGATGCATGTCTATTCTCGTGTTTTATTTAGAAACAACTTTCTTTTGTTGAACAATCCTAATCAAAAACACAAACCAGAATTCGAACTCAATAAAAAGTACATAATGCTTGAACTCGGGTAATTGCGGATAATTTTGCGAAGTGTGAACGGAAAAATGGTGGCAGATTTTATTTCTTTTTTCTCCAGAGTACCATTGATAACATGTTAGATAAACATTGGTTTCCCTACCACAGACTGTATGGATCTTCACAATACTCTCTAGTCGTGCGTTAACCTATTTTGAGGTTGATTAATTTGGATTCATAAGAGCCAGGGCTTGGCCACATCGGAAGCTACTCGAGCATCTTTGCTATCAAAATTCTGGCCTGCTATGTATTTCTTATGGGATACTCTAAAACACAACACACTCGTTGCGTTTGCAACAATAAAGAGTCTATAATATTTGTTTTCAATAAACACATAGAATCGCTCGTTAAGTGTTGAAAAGCATGTCGTGTGTTCTGGGTCTTTCATAATGAATACGTTGGAAAACGCGGTTTGTTTTAGGGAAACGCTAGAAAAGGTTTCCAATGTGGCCAGGTCCTTAAAACAAAAGAGGAAACAAAATCAAATCCTTGGAAGAAAGGTCAAATGGTTAATGTAAAATGAGTTACACCACTATTGTTGCACATGGTTCATTGCCTAAAACATCTAAAGAGTTGTGTTTTGTTTGGTTCCACTGCGAACCGAACAACCAAAACTTGAACCAGTTTTTTTTCTGAAAAGAACCAATCAACAATGCCTAATCGACAAAGAAATTAATTGAGGCATGATTTTTAGTTGGTCAATTTATATTGATATTATCTAGGATAACCAGAGTTACTCACATATATTACAATTTTACATCTCCGTCCATTGCTCTAATGTTTTCCTTTTCACGTGGGAGAGGGAAAACAAATATTCATTTTATAATAGCCTAGATTAATTTCTTACACAATTAAGCTCTAGGTGTCGAGAGACGGACGCTTATATCGCACGAAATACGCACACAACTTACAAAATTGTTGATAGTTCAATATGATTTCGCTTTTTGCGGGCAGTCGAACGGACTGGAATACTACATGTATGCCCTCATTTTGCGAAAAAATGCGGCTGAGGGATTAAAACTGTTATTATTGGTATGATTATCGGTGCTATTAGAAAAATAAATCATTGCATTTATTTTCCAGACTATCATTTCACAGTCTAATACATCATCTAAACAAATCCCAAAACTCTTTTCATGTCTTTGAATCAAAGTAATTCGCCGTCTTTGGATCTTTTCATAGCCTTCGGTTAAAAGCACCTCTAATTTAGTTTTTGTCAAAAATTGCTTCGGTACTATTATATAACATGACAGCTATGGAATCACTTCAACTCTTTTGTTTTTGCCTCACAAGATTTCTATTAGACATTTATCTAGTTTTTTCTTGGATATTATTTTATGGGACTGAAGTACGATCGAGACAAGCTGAGCATTAGAGATAATTGTCATGTTTTTCTATTTCTTTCGTTTTTCTTATTTTTTTAAAGAGCAAAGTAATTAAGATCAGCCCTCAACTCATTGCATCTTAATAACAACTCATTACCGCTATCGTTTCCTATAAATCTCATTCGAATCTTGGAAAGGAACAGGGTGCTGCCAATTTTGTCTGATATAAGAAGTGGGAAGTGTTTATGGTAGCTATGGCTAACTGGAATAGGAAGCAATGGTAATATTCTGATACATGAATTCTCAGTGTTATTTTCTAAAGAGTATTCAAGACTATCGTGTTTGTTTTGAATAAACTGTCATTTTGGGATTTTTAATTAATGTTAATGTAAGATATCCTTAGAGGATTATTAGAGCATGCTCAATTTTGTAGTTTCGCGCAGCTTCTTTTCCCAATCAAATCATATACTTTAGAAATAATTCCTCATGAGAAGCGAATTCAAGCTAGCGATTTCAAGAGGCCCAATAGTTTAGCAATTTCAGAAAAATCTGACTTTTTTGTTTAGAGAGAGAAATCTTTTTGGTCTCAAACCAATTTGCAACGCAAATATATACGGACGTAGGAGCATACACAGATTGAATCTTAAGTCTATTAAAGAGTCCGATCCAGAGTATATTACAAACACCTCCACCTAAGTGGTCGCTCCACGGGAATAATAACGTTAACTAAACCGTTTCCCTTGGTTACAATCACGTTCATCACACAAACGGATTTACTATGGAGATATCACTGTTTGTCCATATGGTTATCGATTCCATATTTGTTTTCTTTGCACTTGTTTTTGACCGCGGGCGGAGAAAATGCCAAAATCATGCTGCATCATTGTGTATTCATAGGGTACTCAGCTATTTTTTCAACTAGACAAGGGGGTAAGGGCGGGTGGCGATTGTGTTTAACATGTTACCCACCTTTTTGTCTGTGTGTTGACCCGAATGGTCGACCTTTAGGAGCGACATCAACCAGACGTCCTCATCAGGGCCCATATAAACGTTTTCAGGACGTATTTTAAATGGTCCGACGTCTGACGAACCTCTTTTCGTCGACTTTGTCACAACCTTTGTGACAAAGATGTTCATAGGTCCGCGACGAAATTCATGTCTTGGAAATCTTCATATGAACCCACAACGAACGTCCTTTTGACGTTACTCAACATCTTGCCGACTAGGAGTGAGAAGTTGAGGGGTTAGGGTTGGTGGGTTGTATGGAAAGCTGTTTAATGAAAACGTGTTTTGCATTTCTTCCGCATGTTTGAGTTCTTGTTGCGTTCTTGTTAAAGTCTGTGTGGTGCCAGTCGAGTCCATCTCCATCTTTTGAAGCAGAAATGCATGAATAAACAGAACGCAAAGTGTAAAGAGGTTTTATCACATGGAAATATTGCATGCATGATGCAGGGCAATCATTCTATTTTGCAAAATGCTGCCAGAAAGATGCTTTTGAGAAATCATTCTCATGCGCGAATCCCGAAAATACTAAATCTGAAGGCATCAATGGTATAAAATATCAGACAAAACGGGGGCGGCTTTATTTTGGCGCCCCCTTTATATCCGCGCCTCATATAATGTTTTGAATTAATTGTTTTCTATGTTATAGTAAAATAAAATATATCATACGTAGTTTATAAATGGTGTTTCTAAATGTACATATTTATGTATGACTGCTCTAACATCAGGGGTAGGTACAGGTATGTCGATTCCAAATGCAACCAAATCCGGGCTTCTGAGGGACTAGACAATCCGTCCGAGTTTTGATAAGTGCCCGGAATAAGTTAATTATTAAGTGAGTAAGCCTGTCTAGTTCATGACTCGATTTATCAGTACAAAACACTTTTAAATGAAAAAAATATATATATATAAAATGATCAGAAAAGGCCAAAGCTAAGTCACTACAATATGTTTTGACTCGATACCATTCATTGCTCGCTTCACGTTCTACTATGCCATTAATGAGAACAGACCTCTTCCGCCCAAATGCCTGCGCAAATGATATATTAGAGTTTTGCAATGATGGACGCAAGCTATTAATGGGGACCCTCGTGGGCACGACGTAGTATGAATGCTATTACGATCTTATTCGAAGTTGTTCGTACGTCATTTATTCAGCGTATGCGCATAACTAGAGTCGTCACAATATTGTAACCAGTCTGACGTTAATATGACATCCGTCTAATGTCACGACACAAAATTTCGTCCGGATAGCGTTCGTACGAATCCAAATTACAACATTTTCACGACGTCCCGTAAAAATATGACGTTGTAATATCGTCCCGTGCCGAATGGGGTTACCATGCAGTCCTCTAGCAGAGGTATGTGAAGTTTTAGAAGCGAGAAGGACACATGAATATGGATCACTCTAGTGTTTTCCTCCGAACGATTCAAGGGTGATTGTTTTATATACCGGTAGGTGATGTATATTGCCGAATTAGCTTAACGTTAAATTTGCATCTTTATTGATATTCATCTTGATATTTGTAAGCCAGTTTTTTTTCTTGGCAGCAGCATTTAAAGACAGTTTTGTTTATGTGGTGCTCTTCCGATAAATGTAATGGGTAAAAAAACACACCTCATTGCAATGAGCCTCGGATTAGGTGTCCAGTCAGGTTCGGTTACAAAACATTGAATGAAAACGTGTTTTTGTCTAAGGTCATCAACGCAAAAAACGAAGGAGATTAAACGCATTGTAACTGAGAATGA